>JAAVTS010000100.1:101621-118598 GCA_022845575.1 Baylisascaris ailuri
AGAATAAGAGTTCTCTTTTTGCGCTTTTTCTGTACGCACATCTAGAGTAGCACCTCTCTGCCTTGACTAAACTGTGCAAATTCTTGGGAAGCATGCAATAAACACATTTTGGTCAGGTAAACCGTAGATAATACGCGCGATAATTACGTTCCTGTTATAAATGAAAGCTTGACTACGGGCCTTTGCCATACGGCAGTGACCCCACCCACAAGTGGATGGGTTGCTCATGCACCATTTCAGAACTGGATTAACTTTCCCATTACTCTGACCTCCTCTTCACATCCCCCCCTCCCCCCGGGGTGACTGTTACCTGTCCTTGAATTTGAAAAAGTTGCCCCGAGAGAGACGATTTCGGTGATCTGCAACCAGTTGTCCAAGAATATTCTAAAGGCCACAGTGAAGAGCTCTAGACATCTGGAACAGAAGGTGGTAGCTTATCGATACATTGTGGTGAATGATTTATACAAGGCAGGTGCACAAAGTACAACTAATAAACACGACCAAAGCCGATCGGGGTGGGGAAAGGGGGGCCTCAGGCTTCAAACAGTGTTACCAACACTTCATGAAATCAAAGTCGATCGAGCATACGTACTGCAGAAGACTTTAGAAAGATTAATACCTGTTTGTTGGGCAAGACGGCCTTGATTTTGTCGGCGGAAGTCAACCTGAACTTGAAAGGTTCGAGATCGGAGTTGAGATCTGTTAGCACAGCAACGGCAGAGGATGGGAATGATATGAGAACGGTGCCAAATACTCGCACCGCCGCGCTGCAAAAGGAAAAAGAAGAAAAATAGACAAAGAAAGTATTATTAAAGGTGATATACATGGGGCAAGTCGTTGACAAAGCCAAAACTATCATAAACACGTTGCCAAGCATAACTGTAGGACTGGTTAAATTAATCTGCGAGGATGAAGACAGCTGGCCATTTCAAAGCTGTAAAAAAATTATTCCAGAAAGCTCTTTTGTCATGAATCCCATAGAAACATGCATGTCCAAAAGAATGGGGATGCAGAAGGGATGGGGAGAGGAAGCGCAACACATTTATTCGATAGAAAAGCAATCTTCATTGTCCGTGAGTTCCGTCCGACGAATAAAATTGCCAAGTTTTAAAAGTTTTCCAGCCACAGCAAAACAAAATTTGGAGGCCATAGACGTAATTGCCGACTGACATGTAGAATATGCAAATTTTGGACCGTTTTGATGAGGGCGCCAAATTCAAATGGAGAAGCAAGAAACATGCTCGAACGAGAGGAAATGGTACACGCCGCATACGAAGGGGATACGAACTAGGCTACACACTTGCCAAGAAGATGGGGAAGAGAATAAGAGGCGCTGTATATATCTGTCTAGGAGAGGCAGAAAAAGAAAGTAAGGTACTGCATATAAGTTTGCTCGGAATGAGGAGGGAAGGAAGCCCTGCGTGAGGTGAAAACTGCAACTCAACAGCGATCAAACAACAACAACCAAACAAGAAGATCAGTTTAAACCCATATGTGCACAAAGCAAGAACTTACTGTGTAACGTCGGTCCCTTTGAACCACGCGTGAATATACTCATTGACCGCCATTGCAACAGGCACCCTTTGCTCGTTTATTGTTGCAGAGGCGGATAGTAAATTCGATGTTGATGCACCAAACGGTGACTCTGAAGGACCGCATCCACCCAGAGAGTTGATCGAATCGCTCCGCGGAAATGGACACTCGCTTCCACTAGACTCCTCAAATTACTGCACCACTTGAGACTTACACAATAAAAAAGTGCTTTAGACAGCATTCCAACCGCAAAAAACCATAATTACTTCTCATCTCTACAACTAATTTGATTTGATGGATATTAGCCAATTTCGTAAGTAAAGCTAGCTCAACCCACACGTTCGAAAATACAGCTTGCAAAATGGTTTTATAAAAAATAATGGCCTTGGAACATACTCGTCTAGAGAGTGAAGCAGGTGCCGGGTGTGTGTTCGAATGTAGCGTCAAGCATGAAGCACCCAGAGTGGGTGTGTTGCTTCGTGGACGAGCACGAGCCATCGTGCCACCGCTTAAAGAGACCGAAAACGGCAGTGGCCCGCTGCCTGTCAACTCTGAAAATACGGCAACTCAATATTCGCAAATCTGAAACGCCGAAACAAAGCTGAAACAATATCCGCAACACAAAGATGTTTGTAGGACAACTGGGGTTAGCGATTTTAAAACGTTACGGCTACGAAAGATGTGCTGTCTCGTCTGAAAACAACTAGTGACACAGGCAGCGTAGGAAATGTGCCAAGTATGCGCCAGCCTGGGCAAAATTGCAACTTCCTTTGCTCCACGACCGACATCCATTTTAAGGTTGTGCTCGAACTTCCAAAAGTTTTGCCTGAACTTTCCAAACTCATGGACTGTAACACAACACAAAAAGCATTCACATGATAAGCATTCTTCGTTTAAAAAAAGGGTAGGTTTCAGAAACCATAGCAGCGCCAGCAACTGCAACTATAGAACTAGTAAGTTCTACTACTAGGACTAAATAATTAGAAAGTCATAAAAAACATACACAGGCGAAAGTGAACAAGCGGTAATGCATTTCTTTATGCACATAAAAAGAAGGAAGAATGCGACAACTGCAAACTGTGTGGCATAATGACGTCACCTCTTTCGGAATACATGACGGAATAAGTGCTGAGGTAAACCAAGGAAGAAAGAAATATATAAGAGCGTTAATTACCACCTGAAAACTTTTTGCGTAGATGCTCATCACCAGTGAGTGCTGCACGCAACGGCCGAATATTGCCACCAAGGCTTAGGCTGAATGGTGTGGTTCTGGTCGTTGCGGACCATGGATCCTGAAAAAGGTTTCTATGGATGACGTTCATCCTCAAACAACATCTTCAGCAGCCTTCCTATGGGTTTAGAGTTTATGCGGGCCTGCCAACGACGCAACAGCGCAATTTGCACAACAATTAAACAACTAATCTAGCGACCGGCCTCAACACATACTAACACGATGTTGTGCACATATGCATTGTTCTGAGTTAGTCGTTAGCCCTCTTTTCGTATACGCAAAAGTGAAGGATACAAACAAACCAACAAGAAAAAAGAACAGAACAAAACAAAAGAACAAAAAAACAAAACAAAAAACACCGTAGCTTGTCAACAAGCTTGCAGCTGCTCTCCTCTTCGCTCTACCTTTACTGCCTGCCACAACTGCTATTGTCTTTCTTGATCAAAACCACTCCTGTACTTCTAAGCTCAACAACTTGCTAGAAGTGTTAGCTAATTTCGGAAATCTGTGTGCGCCAGTAAACGTCTTGACTAGATCTGGCCCTATCGCGAACAAATGGGGTAAACCCGACCCAGCTCTGCCTGGATTGTCGGCTTCAATTTAGCCGAAAAACGAGATCTAGAACTGAATTGGGTTCACTGCCGTATGGTTATGGGTTATATCCGGCTTAGACTGCAAATCATAATCAAGAATGAGATTCGAACTTAAGCTAAACCAACCAATAACAAGTGCATGATTGCATCAAATGTTATGACATTAGACATTTTAAGCAAATATTCTCCTAATTATGTTCGGATGAATGAACGACTCAAAACAACCTAATATGGTCTAGTTAGATATCAGTCACTCAACGATACGAACATCATTCATAACCAGACAGAAGATTGGGCTTCAAAAGACACCCGCCTAGGCGCCGGCCGCGTAATTGACAACTTTTATTGCATTGTTTCTGGACGACGAGATGAAAGTACCGAGTAGGTGTGTGAGGCTGAACGTAAATACATTCTCATCCTCAGAATAACGCATTTTTGCACAAAGTACGCGGAGGGACTAAAGAAGCCACCAGCTTAAAAAAAACAAAAAAAAACAACAAAGTAATAGCATCGCAATACACAAACAACCAAATGGCATTTCACACAAACAACGAATATATCTACTGCCATTTAGCAATCAAGAAAACTATGTCCCCCCCCCCCCCAACCCACCCACTTATTGTCACCAAGAGTTCGATTTTCTGACGGACACTTTGAGCCCAAGCTAAACGAGAAACAATTCAAAAAAACATTCCAGATCCAGTGATGAATATATAGCGATGACTGGTAATGAAAGAAATCTCATGCTCAACATAAAACTTACCCTGTCGAATGTATTGCTCCTGTTGATCGAAGAGCTGAGGTTGATATGGCCGATGGCATCGCGTAACTCGTCCATCGAGGCATTCACACTCACCTTCGACTCGTTCAAAGGTCTAATGTTGATTTGACGGAATTTTGCAGCCCTCAGCACCTCTTCGTCATCATCTGAAAGCAGACAACAGCAATCGCCACCGCCTCCTATAAAGCAGTAGACAGCAGAAGTTGGTCGCATTCTACCCACATATGGAATGCGTCAACAAAACAACACCTAAACAGTGAAAGATGCCGATATATGTATGATACATTGAAATACTGAGACTCGTCGTTCGTAAGGTGATGTCTGCAACGAAGACGATTGAAAACTGAATTGAAAAATTAGCCTTTATTTTAAAATATTCATTTCAATGCGCCTCATTTGGCTCTCCTAACAAACTGCCGGGATAAACACGAATAGATCAAAATTTTAGTAGCAATCCTCCATTAAGTGCATCATCCACTTCGAATGAAAGTAAAAGGCAACAGAAGAAAATTGGCAATGTTGGCTAAATATGCGAAAGATCAAAGAAAGCATCAACTAACCGGAAGAGTCAGTGCAGCTACTCCACCTCGACTCCTGAGCGACAACCGCTGATGAGTCCTTCCTTACCATGTAACCTTCCTCGTCTAGTTCCTCCGGAGGTGGTACTGAAGGCAACGGCGGTGGTGATGCCAAAGGCACATCCATCACATTCACCATGCCGTTTGCATTAAGCAACTGCAATTGCATTTCGAATGCAAATTACCAAAAAAATATCGATAATCATGCAATTTGCCATTCAACTGTTTCGCAGACAGCTCTGGAATAACAATATTAGTCACCATTTTTGATTCCTTCTTAGCAGTTAATAAATCGGAGCTTGGAAAAGAACTGGTGGCGACTATCCATTCATCGACTTCTATAAGCAACAGTTATATATTCACTACGTTGCCTTTCCCCATCATATAGGCTCCTATCTGCAAGTATTTACCTTTTAAATTTCATTGACAATAACCAACGGTTTCCACTTGGCTGATCGCAACATTCCTCATACCTACTACAGCTACATATCGAAGACACTTTTTTGAAAACAGGAAGCGAAACTCCGGGAATATCAGGAAAACTCAGAGTAATTAGCCAAAGTGAACAGTTATGCAGTTACTCAGCCAACGATCTTATACAGATTACAGACCAAAACCATCTCGAAAGAGGGCATCACGATTTGAGGGCATCACTTAAGAGGGCATCATGATTTCGGTGAAGACATGGTTCCAACGGTGACTGCGGAAAGACAGCAACAGCTATGACTTCTATGTTTCCTTCATTAACATGTTCAAACTACAACAACCACCACTGCTTTGTACCTGAGGCAACAGATGAACCCTTAATAATTTACAATTAATCACCTTTCATAAGCATTCACCATAAGAAGACATCAGAATATGCCAGCAATAACTGCACAACAAATACATCGGAAGAAATAGTATTAACAAATGTGTGGCGTGGTATATTTGTGGATATTTGAGCATTTTCATCCCTTTCCCATAAGAAAAAGGGCTCTGAAAGAATTGCGGCCTGACTATGCCATCAACCATGAATATCATGCCATTTCGATGAAAACTGCTCGCTAACATTAACGATTCACACTTCATTACTAACCGTTAACACTGAGAAATCGCCAATTAATTGCGCAGTGAATCATAAACTACCGTAGTGAAAAAATTCAACTACACGTAATATCTTTCAAAAAGTTAGGTAAAAATTTGTACCGCAGCAGCGGCAAGAATAGGTAACAACTTAAATGATGATGAAAACTGACTATTAACTATATCATAAAGTAGTGTCACCATAGCAACAATTGGATGCAAAAGAATCACTTATGTATGTCCGACGGAAGTGATGAATGTGCTATAAAATAAAGGAATTTTATTTCGCACACGTTTACTTCGAGGTGTGTTTGATTAAAAGTATAAAAGGAGCCGAAAAAAGGTTTTCTCTAATGGGACTTGTTATTCTAATAACACATATGTGAAGCTTCGAAAATTCTCCTCCCTCCCTCCCTCCCCCAAACCTATTTGAAGTGTTTGAATAAAAAAGCCGGGTCCTAGCCACTCTCATAAGAATACAGCTCCTCGCGTCAATAAAGCGTCAAGCAAAAATCATATGGAACTTCAACCATACGGATACAACAGAAGTTATACGGTACACATAATTAGCGTTTACGCATTACCTGGCATTTTTACTGCTATCCCCATCTCTTATAGATGAGCACTACGTGCACCTGATGGCTATGTTCTATTTTCAGCGTGCTCTTTTGCCACCATCAGCACGAAAAATCGGTGCTCCAGGAGCTGCCAGAACACCTAACAACCATCTAACAGTCTATCTAACAATTTACTGAACGAACAGAGTTCTTAGAACAAGTGCATGCATTCATCCCTTCGAAACAAAACTTCCAGATGCATCCTTATGACTTGCTGTGAATTGCTGAAAGTCTAGGAATGGTGCGACCCTAATGCACCTCGGTGAGAAATAACAGGAATCTGGTTGAGGAGCTACAAGCAAAAGTATAACCCTCAAATATGCACCACGCAAGCGTGCCTAATCACAACGCTGGTACCGTATTCGTCAAAAAAATGAACTGCACGATTCCATATATATTCGATTACCTTCACAAGCAATGAGGAGAGGAGAAAATGAACAGTAAATGGACGGACATGTTCGATATTTATTCTGCATTAATCCCATTTACAGTAAATGATCCTCACTAGTGAAGTAAATGAGACCTCGAAAAGATCAATGATTGCGCTAAACTGCAAGAAATTATGACCATTGAGGGCTACGACGAGTACACAACGAGGACAAGCTGACAGCATGCAAGGGTGGCAACTCAGCATTCATGACATATTCAATTAGCGCTCATTCCGGAGTAATTTCAGTCGATGTGCCAATAAGTTGCTCCCCTTCACTCTCTTCTCAATATCAAATGCAGAGGAATTATTCGGCAAAATAGTATGCCATGAAAAGACTTCTCAGGGCAAAATAAGTCAAAATATATTCGTGCCAAACGGAGAAAAAGTGGAGAGTATGGAGTGATTTTTTGCATGGAATGTGGAGCGGTGAGCAAATTTCACAACACAATAACTGATGCAGTAGCCCCAATCAATAAGCAATCCTTCAGAAGCACTAACATCTAAATTCAGAAAAAAAAAATGCAATTTCGTAAGTCTCCGAGAAGACTCACACTTCGTTAGTTTCCTAGAAAAACAATAACCGAATTACTTGCATTTTTACTTGCTGACTTCTGAAATGCGTTCTTCTAGAAATTTTTTTTAAACTGAAAAGTAAAATCGTTTCAGTGGGAAAGCCGAATCACCGTTGAAATGAAGCCCTCTCAACTGTTTCGTGCTCAAGTTCAGAAGCGAGCAAACGGACGATATATACATCATTTCGGAAACTAAATTTTTGCATTGCATTGCGAGCAATCAGCGATGTATTTGACGTAAACAGAAAAATGAACTCAAAGATGATGAAGAAAACAAGAGGTTAGCGCGTAATTATGATGTCTGATGGGTTGAAGACACGATATGTTTCACCCTTTCTGTCGACATTACAAATACTTCAACTCAACAAAGAAATTTCAACATAGACACAGCGCATCAATTAAAATAACATTTCAGTGATGAAACAGGCGGCTGATTTTAGAAAAAAAAAGGGGGAAAATTATCTGCCTATGGCAAAAAAACGACTTTACGGGTTCATAGTATCGGTGAGTTTGAAGGAATACCTAAGGTGCTAGTGAAGGAAACTTTAGGTTATACACTCGAGTAAACAGGTGATATACGACTCAACTTCATTTAGCTCAACTGCTTAGTTACTCGTTCTCTGTGTAAAGAAAGAGAATGATTTCATGCCAAATACAACGATCAGCAAAACAGCCGCTGATAGAAGTGATTCTCAGAATATAGAGCAATGAGCGAAACGCCCTTCGCCGCGCCCTAACACGCTTGCTGATTTGCGCGTTCGACACTTCTTTTCGGCTCCTTTCTCCGCTCATCAAATTTACAGCAACGCTCATTGATCAAGCGCATGCTTATCTCACTCTTCTCATAGACTACCCATCAAGATGCCTCACCGATGATGGCAAAGAAAGCATCATGAGGACAACGCCTGACAACGGAGAAAAGTATATGACCTATGAGGAATGGAATGAAGTATGAGATTTGCATTTTCCTCGAACAGATCCTTTAATTTGCATCTGATACTAATCGAAAGATTGAAGATGAAACGGTTCTATGCGGGGAAAAATTTGAGTGGGCATTTTCTTGGAAACTAGGGGAAAGGAAGGGAAATGGAAGAATGGAACCTAATTGCCTATTACTCACTGAGAAAATCAAGTATCCCAGACGATCCCCATTAACATCACACCAAGCCTTCGCCACATCGTCAAGAATGTAATTAAAGAATTGCGCAAACATCAAGCCGCAATATTTAAACACAAGATGTTCGTTAAGTAATTTCATATATGTGGCTATCGATGAATGCAGTTGCTATGCAGAACATTCACACTGATGTAAGCAATCACCGAAGCATTAACAAAGCGAATCTCTCTTTGAAACAATTAGTGGAATGGAATTCACTAAATTGGCCTCATTCGTTGAGAGGAAAAACACACCACAAAATGAAGGAAAAAACAGCTATTCAACATGGCTAAGAAAAAGGCTCGACAATGGTTGAAATATTTCTCACGCATAACTAACTCAGCGTTAGCACGACCGCCAAAACGTTTATGAAATCAATAATCTAGCTAGCAAGGCTCATTCGCCCTAAAGGATAGGTATAAAGAAGGAAAAACATAGCAAAGTTAGCAATAAGATAAAATAAGTACAAACAAACGCCCTAAATAATCAGAAATTATGCAGAAAATTCTCCGATAGAAGTGACTGTTTACGCACTACCAATTGCGCAAATCACTTCATAAAAGACTTCCCATTCGAGAAAAAAAGCCAAAGGAATTCTTCAAAAGAAAATAAAAAGCTTTAAACTTACTCTTTTCTCGTTGCTCTTACTGCTGCTTGCCGTACTCCTTGCATCTTCAACCCTGAAGGTTTAAAATTGTTATTCAATGCTTCTAAAAAACATCCCTCCGAAACTTTTACGGTGCTCCATTATATAAGTCACATATCTTACTGCAGTATTCTATATAGTATCAAGAAGTAAAAATAAGCAAAAGTAGCGTATGCAAGGACTGGTCACTGAGGACAGGGAAGGGGATAGGTAAGGTAGCTCGATAGCCCTAGACGTTAGCAAACTGCTGATAGCACTAAGGTCAAAACTGCAAAGTTTGTGACGCATCGAAAACGCTCACTACGAAGACCAACAGAGCATCAAAATTCTTTGATATTGGGATTGAAAATTCGAAAAGAGGCAAAAAATGTTTCACCCTCGAAGCATCTCTATAAGTTTATTTTTGAAGTGCAAATAATTCATAGGCTGCGAATTCTAATGCAAACCATTCCAATAACAAACATTTATGCTGATTAATTGGAGGATTTGACGGTTTCTCCGACTACTATTAGAGGAGAACAGCGAGAGTGAAAGCAGGATTCGCTTGAACTCTTTCATGGCCACAACAAGCCGAGACATTCTCGACACGTTCTTACGACACTATACTCCTAAGCGAGCGCATCGAGCCGTGATTTTAAACCGCGAGTGAAACAGTGAGAAAGTTTCTATAAAAAGGGAGTTGAAGCGAGGCGACATAAGCGAAGGAAGATTGCTCCCTTAGTGTGTAGTTTTTTTTCCTTTCCAAAGCTTCTTGCATCTTTCATGAAGAATTGAAGCCTGAACCCTTCACCCCTTCCGAATTCGTTCAACAGAAGTATTACAGCAATTTATCCAAACAGAACAACATGCCCAATAACACATTGAAAGCCGTCAAATAACTCCATCGGAGCAAATCACCTGCGGGACAGGATCGCAGCATGTAGCATGACGCACACCAACAATGAAATATTTCACCACCGTGAAAGTCCTATGTCATGCTGCTTTGCACACTCAGTAAGCGCACAATTCATGAGCTAAGAGAATGGACAATTGCTCGGGTCAAGGCAAAGTCGCCGGCAAGAATCCCCAAGGAACTCGCCTTCAGATTGAAACATACACACTCTTCGGAAGATAAACTGCTCCGCTTCTACCTCACTCAGTTAGCTGCCTAGTGCTGAAGGATTCACTGCTCTCACTGCTTCCTTTGGTTGTGTCCCCACACTGGGGATACCGATGAATTTTTAAGAATTTACGTATGGTATGGATATTTTCTATCTTATATAAATTGAAATATTAGGTAACCTTAAAGCTGACTGACAATAAACAAACATAAATCGGAAGCAATTGTAGTAATAATAACATTTCGTCGAACATTCACAGCATCGGAAATGTCCCTTTAATAATGCCTACCTTAAACGTCTACATCCCATTTCACGATTCGCTGGCATCAACAAATGTGTTGCAGAAAAGCTTCAGAACAGTTGAAAGCAGCCCACATACCAGCTGAAGTTTGCTCCAACATGGGAAGAGGATGGCAGCAAAAATCAGTAATTATTTTGAAAAACAGGGAAGCAACTGGAATTCGATTTAAAAGCTCCCTTCACCACATCAACATTACTAAAACTTGACGTTCTGGATATCAAGCTCTATGGATTCAAGGCTACAGCACAAGACATCTGGACATAACCCTACCTTCCCGGTATGCTCCGATTCTATAATGGAATATGCAAAACTTTCTTCTGAAGATTAAGTGCATACCCGACGTGGTTAGAGGACGCCTCTGGCAATGTGGTCGCCGAATCGGTGGCTGTCTTCTTCGATTTGGTTATATATTTCTTCAAAAAACCTGCAACATTTCGAACTTCAAGAAATCCTGTTATCGTACTAAGGGTACATTTTATGGTACCAATACAGTACCAAAGCAGTTTTAGCAAAGAAAAACAAATGAAAAGAGAGATCCGTCACTCTTCTCCTCGGTGCGTTGCAAAATTGAGATATCTTTTTCTTGGACCACTCGAAAGAGAATGTGTTGACGCATGTGAAATTTATCGTAGAAGACAAAGGCAAACTGATTCCGATCCGAAACAATTCAAATCGCGAAACGAATACCATTAGAAGCAATAGCGCGGCAACACAGAGGCTCATCAATGAGTGGAGTGATTCCGGCACTTAACTGTTCCGGCAATTCAGCTGATAAAAGCAGTTTCTAACATTAACAGCTGCTGCAGCGTTCCTAAAGGGATGTTTCAAGGTGTATAAATCTTGGACGGTGCACAATCCTATCTTTTTGCAATGATTTAGCGCATAGAATGCCTCTGTTATCAAAAAGTAGGTGCGTTAATATTCCGGAACGGTTTACGAGCCTGTACAAAGTATCTAAAGTAAAGTATGAGAGAGGGCACGCAATAAACGAAACCGCATTTCAATTCAATTTGCGACAACATTTCGTTTCTGTGAATGCATCGCCATACGCCAAATCAGTTGTCAACTGTCGACAACACACGAGTGTTTCAATTATAAACGATAACTGATTCATAATCAGTGCAGCTCTTTTACACAGATCATTCGCATATTACATTACCAATCCCTCAAATATTAGATCCACAATACCAATTATTCAATCCGACCAACAAGCGTTCCCACTTACAACCGTTAGGTCCTACCTGAGCAAAATTGTGCAAACCTCAATAAGCAAGCTTCGTAAGCAATAAAGATTCAACAAAACGCATTCGAAATTTATTTTCTGAATTGACAAATAAATAGCAATACCTATAAAACATTTTACCATCAAAAAACAGAACCTTATCTTTCCTCTCAAACCATCATCGAAAGAAGTGCATGAGTTGCTTCTCTATGCGTAGCAAACGATCATAGAAATTCCTCTCTATGCAAAAATAAGGGACAATGCACATACTGCTTAGGTCGCAAAGACAATTGCTCTAATTTGTTTATCCATTACAGCATGAAATATTTTTTACTTTGGGCTTACTTCTCATTTCATCTGCACTATTCGAAACAGCGATTCTTCTTTCAATTACCATAAATGCCAGCCTTACAACAACGGCTGGTACAATAAGTGCAAATACACAAGCCATCGAAAAAGAAATATCTGTTGCAAGGAAAAAAAAATAATCGATGCTCATAATCTTAAATCTTATATGCAATAGTACGTAGTAAAACTAAACAAGGCTTCTTCAAGTTGAATATGGCAAAGCAACAGCATTTTGCGCAATTTATATGCGACGTTTGAATACAATACCACAATCGCTAAGTGCTCACGCAGTAATACGTTTGTGAGAAGACGGAAATAACGCTGTGAAATTTAACAGAAGCAATTAATGAGAATTAATGAATTAGTGTTTTTGCTTCAATTATAAATCAAATAAGTTGAGAAATGTTCAACAAGAATGTTGCGGTAAGAATTGAAACGCTTCACAATTAAACAATAAACGAGAAGTGATTAAGGAAAAGTAATCTGCATATGGGGTCGCAGTCTCAAAAAAAATAAAAAAAATAAAAAATAAATAAAAAATCATATATCATTCTCTTTGAATGCAATGATTAGTGAAAATGCGAACATAGTGAATGTAGTGAAAATATGGTTGAATTAGATGAATGCAGCAGTGATTAGATGAAATGAATCTGCAAAAGCTATTTAGAGCTTCTATAGAATGTCGCCAAAGCCGATACTTGGGTTAATGAGCAGCACTCACTCATGCTCAATTTTCAATACAATGAGCGCTCAATCAATGCTACTTCCGCCAATACTCTTTCACATTTCAAACATAGATCATCACGTTAGTGCAACGAATAAAAATCGAATCGAATACAACAAACATCCTTCCACACCAAACCAACAACTACGAGACAAAGCTAACAGTAAGGGGGATTGAAACATTTTGAGACCAATAAAACAAAAAGTCATCATACAAGAATAAGCCCAAGAATTCCGATTGCTGAACCTATTTTTTGGGTTTGCTATACTGCATGTATCTTGTGAAAATTTCGCCCTCGGCGGGACTGAACATAAGGCTGATTTTGCAAATAGGGCGCAAAATACGCTCAAGTATCAACCTCCTAAACTTTATTCGAATCGATGCAGTAGATGTAGGAAGTGAAAAATGTGGGAAGCCAGATAAGCAGACCTTGGCATTTTGTTAAACACGTTAGAAAAAGGTACACTATAATGCTTCACAGCAACTATGACAGTGGAAGGACGGTGATGAAACGAGCAAAAGCAACGTGCTAAGAAGAAGACGCATAGTCAATATTTCCATCCATTAAGCTGCCAAAGGATCGGCAAATTTCATCTGGATGTCTTGAAGATTTTCTGACAAGATAATGCAATGTGAAAACTCTGACCTCAAGAGACCTTCTTTAAGCACATATGCTGCAACAAATAACTCAAATAAGTTGTGGATGAGTGCACTGAATGCTTCCACGCTTGTTTAAGCCTGCAACTTTTCAAACATCTCATTCCACGTAACCTATTTGTGAGGGTAATTTCAAGTGCGGAGCTAAAAAAAATTTTAAAAAAAGAAGCAAAAGCTCAAAAATTAGTGAAGACCGTAATAGTTTCAAGGACAATGCTTATATGGCCTAAATTCAGCATCATAACCCTCCCAGAAACAACAGAATTCATTAGGAATTAGCCAATTTGCCTCCCTCTATATGTTGTGCAATTCTGCAAAGCGAATGATTTAGGCATCTCGCGCAGACGGATAATATAAATAAATAAAATATTTCAACGCAATATGTCAAAGCAGCACAACAAAATGGGAATGGTGAAGACGTTGTGATACGACAAATTCCCCTCTCCTCCTTCGTTCGCGCTTCCCCTCATCACTTGCTCATCTCTCCCTCTCAAACGAATCGAACTAAAATGGTAGGTAAAAATGGAAAGCTAATTCTGCGACGTCTATACATTACGTGAACGGTTACTAAAAAAACCCAAACCAATCATCAGCAAGCTATGACGACAATGCAATCAACTCTTCACTAGCACTCATTGTATCAAATCTTCAGAATGATTGCTTTTTAAGTGCAAAACGAAATAACGCAACGATGATCGAGTGGCTTCCAAGTCACGGACCACATCCCACACTATACATAATTTTGTAACTTCGATGACTTTAAAGTAAGAAAGAACCTTATACACGGATATATCGCTTATAATTTTGTTCACAGAAGTCCTTATTCGCTCGACCCTAGAAAGTACTTCTTCGGAAGTAATTGTTCAGTGCTCACAACCTGCCTACAACAGTTCGCATCAGTCGACCAACATCTCTACCAAATTTCGCGTTTGAAAAGAATCTTTTCTCTCTAACACACGCAAACACACCAGGCATATAAAGGTCGGAGAACACACACACATACACAAACAAACACCGTTTAAAGACTCGAAACTTTATGCGAACATAACCTGCATGCAGAGAGAATTTCTATCACACGCTCTTGATTCGAATACGACCTTCACACATACGTTCTAACAGAATTCAAAGGATGGCTAAAAGTAAGCGCAACGCACTTCGGCTATCGTTGTCTCAATGTCGCTAAGCTTTCAGATGATACAAACTTCATATAAATTTTGCTACAGCTGCTATCGATACTGCGGCGCAAATCACTTACACTTGGTGCAGCAGCACAAGTGCCCGCTCATTCCAGCCAAGCGGTCATATGGTTGAGACATTACACAATGGGACTCTGCACGCACTAATTTATACTTCTACAAATGTGTGAAGACGTGTCTGGAAATCACAGCAATGAAAACATCATATGACAAATGTGGAAGAAGGGGATGGAGGGCAAGAAGAGCTCCTCAGCTCACTACGAGAATACTTATTTCAAAAATTGACTCAAAATTCATTTGTCGCCAGCACGTGATATCATGGGGGAAAGGGTGTCACCTAGATCCGATTTGTTGATAACGATGTCGAAGAAAATGAAGTGTCTGAAAAATAAACGGATAGAAAATTTTCTTTAATTTAGCGAAATATAACGCTGTAAAAACTGTATCCCAACGATATTGGAAGAGATACGCACATCAGATAATGCCCAATTTGGCGGGGCGTCGTTGCTAAAGGGTTACTCAAATCGTTCCGCATAGAAACGTTTGCTGTATAAGAAACAGGAAGGTAACGTGTAAAAGGCGACAAATTTTCTAAGAGGAAAAGAAGCTTACCAGAAGATTCGGACTGGCTGTGAGAAAAATCGGTAACGGGGGCATCGGAGGAAGTGAGACTGCTTTGCGAGGCATGCTTCTTCCTCTTCCCTGGTAACCACAATGCCAGTTTTTGACGGCCAAGAGAGGCCGAAAATGGTATCTGTGTATTCGTCGTTGTCGGCGTCGTCACCGCCGCCGCTGCAGATGAGCTGCTGTCGCTTGCTCCCGGTGATGGCTAAAATGTCGATTAAATTCAAACTACATGCCAAACTCACCTATGCAAACTACCAAGTACTGAAAAGCATAAACGCAAGCAATCAGAATGAACAAAAATATCTGCTCACGAAAAAAAATGTTGGAAACAGCAGATATAAGGCTCAGAAAGGTGACGCAGCGAAGATAAGGTAGCTAAAAGACCAGCTGATAAGAATCAATGAGAGAGAAAAACCAAAACCTATAGCATAAACGAAGAAGTGTTATTCACTAGTGCCTTCCGAAAAGATGATGATAACGGTCCTATGCACGAAATCCCTTTCATTTGATCAATTTCTGTAGAGCAGATCATCTGTTTCTTTTTGCTTTCAGCAAAAGCGTTGCAGCTGAATGACAAGGCATACGACAATCGAGCACAGGACCTTTAGGTGGCTTCCACTCCCAACCTCAACTGCCACGGGTGCTGGCCACCTATTTCTTGCCACGAATAACATAGTAAGACTCCTATTGGAGAAAGAGTTACAAATGAGAGAAGAGCGCTCCCAATCCACACTTGAATACAAATACAGTTATCTAACCTACCCTGACTCACGACGAGGTAATAAACTTCATACATTACATATATCAAATAAAAAATTTGCGCTTTCACTGTTGCCGTCCACAGGCAAATTTAATACCGCACGCCATTACATCATGCTGAACCTTTAAATACTAATCCAAGAGGTAGTTATAATATAAAGCCGTGCATGCAGTGTTACTTTATAAGTACTAGCGGCAGAACTTTATGGACGAAGTGAGGAAACTAAGTTTTGAAAAGGTGATTTTTCTCTTCTAGTTGAGCAATAATTTCCTCTGCAGGTAGAAGGATGAAAGAAGACATCGACCGTTGAAATGAACAAATGTTACCTGGTTATGTGCGCCGCTCCATGCATCGACTGCATGACTGTCCAGGCCAAGCAAATCGTGCGCGGTGGCCGGCAGAGGTTCAGGTTGGCTCATTGAATGTACAATTGTCGACGTATTCGAGAAAGAAGACGCCGACGTGCCGCCCGCCGTTGTGCTTTCGGTGGCAGTGTCCAACTCCTCGAACACCACAACTTCTATAAACAACAACTCTCCGATTAACGAAATGGTTACTTCAACGTATAGTCTACACAATAAACCACCCTATACAGAAAGAGCATACACAAAAGGATACATCATCTTTCCAAAGGATAATGATCTGAGAAAGTGCTACAAGAAATGAATATATAGACAGCATCCATTGCCTTCTCTACATATAGAAACCTAAAAATCAAAATCAAAATAAAGTGGACCGTAGTAGCTATTTGTTAAAACATTTTGAAGCTGAGGATTAACACACCATATTTTACCAAAATGGGGTATTTTTATATATCAACATGATCCTCCCCTCCCCCCC
>JAAVTS010000100.1:127791-141255 GCA_022845575.1 Baylisascaris ailuri
C
Organism: Baylisascaris ailuri; assembly: GCA_022845575.1. Taxonomy (NCBI): domain Eukaryota; kingdom Metazoa; phylum Nematoda; class Chromadorea; order Rhabditida; family Ascarididae; genus Baylisascaris; species Baylisascaris ailuri. The sequence continues at coordinate 127,793 of JAAVTS010000100.1, forward strand.
CCCCCCCCCCTCACCTCATCCACCAGTTTCGCAAATTGCTATAAAAAGAAATATTGAACAACCTCTCATATGTACAGTCCGATCTTCCACAGACAACAGTGCTTTCATCATTCAAATGATCTGCTTGTATGCACAAATAATCCAAAAAGATTCTTCTATTCTGGTGTGATCATTGCATGATAAAGAAATTTACTGATTTGAAAAACGAGCAATTTTTTTCTGCTGTTCTGATCTTAGCAGCAAAGAATAAAAACTAGTTTTGTGAGAGCACATAATTTTTTCCCGACCTTTAAAAATCTATAATTGGTATCGAAATTGATGAATCAATTGGGAGTATTGGTTTAGGGAATCAACCTGAGGTTCACGTTACACCTATCAAATTTTGTAACTACAGCTTCAATGATTGCGAAAAACCTGAGGGAATCTGAGTTTAAACTGTCGGGTAGGCAAACATGCAACTATGAAAGTTAAGAGATTATAAGAAAGTTAAGGGACAGATTCTGTTTCAGCAAACACGTGACTACACTGACAGCCAGTAGAAGCACGCATGCGACTATACAGTCAGTATTCAGCAGATCCACTACGGTCAGAGGCATAGAATAGGTGCACAAATTTACCAACTTTAGCAATATGGAGATGCACAAGCATCAGACGTAGGCAACTTCAATATCCTCCCAACCTCCCCTCTCTTACCAACCGTGCAAAAAACAGGCAACAATAAAAAACCTGTGGAAAGTAAGTAGGGAAGTCCATCTAAAGAACTGGCACAACAAGTGCTTTGAACTTTGTTCATATAACCTATTACTGTGATATACCACCAAAACGTTATAAAAGTTGTGTCCTCGAGACCTGACCGCCATCAATTTTGTCACCAATTAAAAAGAAATTTAATACCTCTTTTGAAAACCAATAGACGAACGCAAAAAAAAAAGGACAGAAAAGATTTCTCTGTAGTCTACATCATGCTCATCAGAATTTTAAGCTTTAATTTTATGCATATTGCAACTGAAAGTGTAGCAAGGACAGACGGACAAACACATACAAACAAACATAAGTGACACAATCAGAACGTGCTTTAGAAGAAAAAAAGCGCAAAGACGATAAAACAGCATCGGAGCAGCAAAAAGCGGTGGGAAATTCGACGGAAAAAAAACACGAAAGGAAAATGCTGAAAGGATGTCGAACGTGAAATGACCATACTGCAGCTAAACTGTGCAGTGATGCTAAACTTTTTTTAAGACCCGAGGTAATTAGGTGAAATTTTGAGGGTTGAGATAATTGCGTAGAAATTTCCCGATAGTTCGGAGAGAGGAACGGCAAACAGTCAGCATTTGCACACACTTATGAGTTGCCCACCTCAGCAACGGAAGTTTGGCAACAAAGATGACAGACACAAAGTACATCAACATCATCAACGTAATTCTAATAACAGCTGGCATGTCTCCATTCACCATAACAGTTTACAGCCGCATGGCTCAGCATGCAACTGTGCGATAGCGAACGACTACTGGGAAGTGCAAACGTGTTGCGAGCTATGAATAGAGAAAGGAAGATCAGGCGATGAACATAAGAGTAAACGTACATGGGTCAGCTATACCTGGCCAGACATTCTGATCAGGGTAACGACGCCCTCGCTACTTGGAAGGGGCAGAATCCTCGGAGAATCACGTAGTCGTACTGAAGAAGTGATAAAATTTCAAAAGCATTATACCACACCATTCTGCACGTAGGTTCAGAAACGTCGCCGCGATGCGTCTGCGTTCAAACCCATGGCCATGTGAATATGGAATAAATATTGCTTACGCTTTGATCCGATGGTTTTTTTAGAGGAAGAATCTTTAAACATTTGCTGCTAATACTGCATTCTTTTTATGTAGAAATTTCAACATAAAGCGAAAATACACAAACAAACAGAAACTAAGAACAATGAATAATAGCAGCAATAAAAACCTTTGCAGACAACTGAAGAGCGAAACACGGCGGCCAATGAAACAAAAGAAACACTCATAATGCCGCAATATATAAAATATAGAACACAAACAGAACAAACTCAGAATAGGGTATGTAAATGTACATTAATCAATACATGCAGCATTGTAATTGATGAATGCATATATAGTCGAAAGAAGAAAAACGACGCCTGTAAGATTTGTACTTTATCGATCAGATGGATTAAGATCATTTATAAAAGAAAGAACTTTTGAACTTCAATGATGACTTTAGGGAGTATATTTCAAATATGAAAAGATTTAAAAAGAAAGTTGTAAAGGACAACGTTCACGAAGCGTTTTGTATGCTCTAAATGGAATCATAGAGCCACCGCTCCTGCCCCGTTTTTTGCTTGCAAGCCATGCGCCGGAAAAGGCGTTTAAGACTTTTTGTCGTAATATAGCAGTTCCAATTTAATCCTGGAACACCTCAGCTTTCAAGACTGCAACTTTTCAGTCAGAAATGACGACTGGGTATGGACGATACAGGAAACGATTCATTAAATGCAAAATGAATAAGATACTGTTGTACGCTTTCAACCCTCCTGACATCAGGTGAAAGGAGTTACTACACTTCCATGTATTATCTTAGGTTGGAAAGACATTACGCTGCGTACGCTTTACAAAAATATTCCACGCACTTGTGCCGGAAGGCATGCAAAATCCAGTTTGCAACCTTAAACGCCTTACTTGCAATTTCTGAGCAATACAATTTCTACTGCATAGTGAGACTTGGTTTCTAATATCAACGTGACGAATTCCTCTTTCAGCTAATATAAAAAATAACAAACATCGAACTTCAGAAAAGCTGCCCACAAACGTTCAACTGAAGCAGGCAACACTTTCCACACGAAACGACCAACTATCAGAGGTGATCAATCAATGGACCTATCGAAATCAATTAAAAAAGAATGGAGATCAAAAGTGGCACTAGTGAGATGTCGCCATATTTTCAGATCACCTACGAATACTTGAGAAATGACGTGACATCTCCGAACGAATTTATCCACACTGGCAACGAGCCTGATAGGTAACGAGCTCCTAATTTGTGCGATAGTTTCTTGTACCATGCACCTTCAAAAGCTCTTATGTGCTCGATGTGCGTCGATTCGCAATTTCTGATTAAATATAACTATGCGATGTATGAGTGGGGATGACCGTTCCCGCTAGCCTACTTATTGCAGTGTCATATGAGGGAGTAAGTGGTTCGTTCGTAGAGACGCCAATTATGAGCGTCGACTCCATCTTTATGAATGACAAAATGTCATTTGACTTCGCAGCTCTTCTTTGGATGAAATCCTCATGAATTGAGCTAGGATAAGAACGTGCAAAAAACAGACTTCGACGACTCTTTTCAAGAAGCTGCATGCACAGATCACGGCTGCCGAAAAAGAAAGAGAACTTTAACGGTCGACGCTTCTTGCAGTCGCATAAACCTGGACATCTCCCGACGCTGTAAAAACCTGGGCGTCTCTTGCAGTTGTATACATCTAGGCATTTCTTGATCCTGTAAAAACCTGGACGTCTTTCGGAGCTGTACACATCCAAACGCAGTTCCGTGGGGACCACATCTTTCTAGATGTAGCTGTTGCAAATTTTCTGCTTTATTGTGCAGCAATAAAAAATTAATCCTCTCAGCACGATACTTAAACTTGCAAGCAAAACTTCTAAATAAGCGTCACCGCTAGTTGACAAAAGTTTCTCTATCGTTGTTCGCAGTTCTCTAAATGTAAACAAATGCAAAAGCGTGCCAGAAATGCCGTCACGATACGCTCTTTTGTGACATCGTCAGTCAGGTAAAGCAACTTTATAAGCCCTCAACAAACAATAAAAAACTCAATAAGGCAGCCATGTTTTGAATAAGCTCACTACTCGTAGAGACCCACAAAAGGACCTCATTTCCGCACAATCTGCAATCCAACAAACTGCAAAACCCTCACAAAAATTTTTTTTAGGTATTTCTAAGAACGTAATCCTTATTTGAAGGACCAATATGCAAGTGTTCAATATAAATATATTTTATATATACCGATTAGCTGTCTTTGGTTTGCATGCACGCTTCCAATGTGCTTTAAAAGAATGCAGCCCTGAACAATAAAGGTGCAGAAAACGCACATGGGATTTATTGAAAACATACAAAATGCCGTAGGAAATTTTAGTGAAAAATGTCTGCTAACAGCAGACGGTTTCACACTGATACGATTTCGATTTGAACCCGTTGGTATGAGCGCAGGAACTCTGTTATCGTATGTCTCCCTCTAGAACCCTTCAACTTAACGGTCTCATCGTCTTTCGAATTTCAGCAATCAACGCTTACAACTTGCAGCTGATTCCGAAATCGCTTATGGCAACCAAGATGAAGCGATGCATTAGGCCAGTCCGTCAAAGCAGCAAGTTCTCACAACTCTCCTCAGATCTGTGAAAATGTTCAAGTTTCATGTTGGGAAGATGACTGCTGCAACCGATTTCTACTGTACCAAATTATCCTCGTTCCCTAGTTATAGCGTTTGCCCGTGCAATCCATCGCAGATATTTAACAGGACTCATGCGCACAGCAAATTATATACAGTGTTGACTTCAATGCGCAAAAGGAATTGATCGTCATAACTCGCACCCACTGTCAATGCAACAAAATACTGGCACTCGTTATATAGTCATAAACAACATGGAATGCCTTCACAACGAGCGAAATTTCGCTATCACATCAACGTTCAATGAAACATGAAGAAGACGTTGATAAGACTAAAATTCGACAAAAAGATTTGCCACCATACCAAAGAATATTAAACTAATGACTAATATTTATGCTTGTGGAGATAAACATACAAACATTTGCTTTTTACAACAGCCAATGAGCTAGAAGGGATAAGAAATATTCCCCTCTGGCGAAAATAGCAGCGCTCTTGATGACATGATTCTCAAGGAGCTTCATAATCGTATGAACGTTCAATCTGTCTCAATGCGATGAGCAACATAAAAAGGACTGCATTTCTTCTCAAGGTGTATAAACATGAAACGATGAGTTCATGAAGCATAACCAAAAACTAAAAATTCGCACACCAATGAAACATGAACGCAACACTGTGCGTTCAGATTGTAGGTAACAGCGACAGCAGTGCGCAGATTAACAAGTGCTGAATGCACCGCAAAAGAGTGTACTTCGTTTTCGATGTCATTTGTTTATTAGTAGTGCGTTGGCCACTCACACAACAAACTGTTTGCCTTAATTATTCCTTTATTGCCACAAATAAACAAACAGCCGAACGAGGGTTCCCTTCGATGGTTCCTTCCTTGAAGTCAAACTCAAATATGTTCCCCTATCAAAATCACTTCATTTATGTGCTCATAAAGTAAGAGATCACAGCGAACCTTTCTAAGGGAAAATCGCAAAAATACGCTCATCGTGCTCCCTTGCAAATTTAATCTGCATGCCATTAAAATTGTGCGCATGCAGCTGTGACAGCCTTCTCACGTAATAACCAATCAAAAAAATTTCCGTATTTGCGGTGAGCCATTGCGCTCCTTCATTTAATATTGCAATCAGTAAAATTGGAAAAAAACATCTTCCAAATTTCCATAAGCACAAACTTTCAACGGAAACCAATTTTCCTTCCCTCTGCCTCCCCCCTCATTCCACCGCCTACAAAAAACCTCGACTGTTTGGAGCGGCACGTTTCGGCGCTTAATTATTGAATTCATCGTTATCGTACTGGAAAGATCTAAACGAGTTTTACAAAAGTGCATAACTGCATAGCCTTATTTCTAATGGGGAACAAGGCTCAGAAACCCAAAAATAGCCGCAATGAGATTTCATCGGGGAAGATCAGCACCGCATCGAGGTTCTATAAGCTCGGCTGGCTAGCTCCGATCCCTCAAATTACCCTATAATTCCCGTTCGCTTAACTAATAAAGTGTAACATGGGAACCATGACACGCCTGCATAAAGTAGATTGTCATTTGTCGTTGCAAGCGAACTTCTGCTGCATGAAAAACAGGCAAATCAAAACAGCAACGGCGAAATTACGACCCAGTCTGCTCCCGAAAGTAGCATACATTGCAGCTGTATCAAGTGAGCATACTCACTTGTAAGCAGCAAACAACCGGCAGGATTAAAGGTGCATCTACTAAATCAAATAATTTAAAGTTCGCTGCTCTTTTAGCTAAGATAAATCGAAATGAGATGGTGTAATTATTTTGGTATTAAGCAAATAAATGCTTTTTTATTGGAGTAATCAGGAAAAAAAAAACTTGCCGAACAGCTATCGAGCTCTTTTACGCGAATTATCCGCCACTTTTAGGTGTCTATGGTGTCGCTCGAAGTTGATGTTTTTAAGATACGCCTAAGTTGAAACAACAAGATGGACACAAACAAATGCACGTTGGCACGACGCAGTCACGAATCACTGTGCAAACAAAATTTTGCAAAACTAAATGCTGTCAAAATTTGTTTCGGATTCAACAAAACACTGCAACCTTTTTCAGACCAAATACGCCGATGATAAAAACAATTCACGATAAACGGCTCACCCGTTCACTGCAACAACGATTGGACTTGGATCGTTTTAAGGATAAAATAAAGTACGCTTCAAAAAATCGGAGGATTTAAACTGCGGCCTCGTGATGTTGGTTAACGTCCGATATCTTCGATATAAAATGATCGAAGTGAGTTTCTGCTCCAAACGATTGCACTCAAGACGAAATGCGCTGAGATCACAAGCGAAACTTTAGGAAAGTGCCACAGTTTCAAGGATTACAGCTACAACTGGATACCAATCGATAGCTGAAACGTTCTGTGAGCTTTACGAGTCCCAGTCGTTCAAAACAACGCAACACAGCAGAATAGAGAGGTCAACGAAATTAACAGAACGTGGTTAACGAAACTGCAATTCGGAAATATGCAAATTTCATATTGCGTTCATTCTGCGATGTATAGAGAGTCAACAGCAAACTTTCCAGCAGTCAAAAAAAAACAAAAAAACACACGAACTAAACTCAAGGAACTCGACTTTTAAATCTGAAGCCTGCAGAACCGGCCGATGCACCTACTGGAAATTTCATTCTAATCACACAATGGACGCTTAGTGCAGCATATTAGTAAGGCGGAAAATCAAAGAGTGATTATGTGGCTAGGTTATGGAATCCGGTCTACATTGAGTTGGGGACATAATTCCACTCGACCATGAACAATGGCTCCTAAGTGTGAAATCCTACAGGGTCGCTGGAACATATTGAGCCAAAACTTCGGAAAATTCTGAAAGTCATGCAACGGCACGGTTGACTGCTAGAAGCTGTTTCTCGAAATCGTCATCCACTCGGAACACGTGAACCTTGGTGAAAGTACACGTGAATGAAAGCAGGCGTGTGTGAAGGACAGACAAAATAACCGCAATATATATTAACATATCTGCTTTGCAAACAACGCAAAAAAAAAGTTTTAAAAAAGGCAAATAAAGGTAATTTGTGATTAGGATGACGCATGGGATTGCAATTTTATTAAAAAAACGTGGTGGAGGGAAACGTAATATGTGGCCTAGGTTTGACTTTGCCATACGAAGATCAAACCACATAAGATCAGATCAACCTGAAGTATCAACCGCCTGATTCTAGACTTCATTCAACCATCACTCCCTCCCTCCATGAAAACTCTTGGGCACATTTGGCATCACAACAGTCGGGGCCAAACGTGCCGTTTTACCTCCGAGAGAATCACGCTACATTTCGCGTTCCTTTCGTGGAAAGTAGTGGCCGAACTAGCACAGATTCAGATTAGCTCAGCGTGTTGGCTACGCTACTACAGCTGGACTCATCAAACATAATTCTCTGAGCTGCACTGCGCCCTCTTGATGCTGCAGCTAGCCACGTCGTTCGCTAAGCACTCACTGCGCTTTTAGAGGATGGAATTGAGCTTCTGTAGGGACGACTGTGAAAAGGAGCAAAAGGTTGCGAAATTCCATAAAAATGTTCAGAACTTTGTAGAAGAGACAACTTTTTCATGAGTAGTGGGTAATGGAGGTCTGTTCTTTTAGCTGCAGCCACCTGCATCTCTGTCCACCACCTTAAAAGCAGGTATTCAGGAAGCTCCGTTATAGATGCTGCGAAAAATAAAAGAGATATGCTCCAATGTGTAAAGCATTCGCCTTCATCACCTTAGTATCCTTCACCACGCACACCATATCTATGTTATACAAAAACCGGTATAAGCGCATAACATCTTTAATAAAAACCGCCGAGGTTCTGTGGGAATTACCTTAAGAAATAACCGAGATAGGTGCCGAACTTCATCAAAGGAAGGATTTTGAAGCTCAAAACATGTGAATAGCAAGTGCGCTGCATTTCACCAGTACCGTTTGGTCGCTAGAAATATGGATAAAGACGCGGAATTTGCGGCCAGATTGTGCACAGCATCCTACCCACCAACTTACTGTTGCCTCACCGGGTCATCACGTAAGCCAAAAATTCTTGTCGCCTAGCCAACGTTGTGAGCGGTTGTGCCGCTCTCGCTGTCTGCTGCACATCTCAATTTGTCTTTTTCTCCTCGTACCCGACACTACACGGATTTGAACCCATTGCACCGAATTAACAGTGATATTAAAAAATCCATCTCTAAAGCAACAGACCGCCAGTGGCTGTGATGAATAAATAACGGTGACTTGTTTGTAAAGCAACGCTCAGCAGAAAAAGAAATCCGGCAGTTAATTTACAAAGACCGGGCGCATCTGCAAGAAAATTGAATCTGAGGATATCGTCTATTACTAGGTTGAATCAAACAACGGAAATGAAAAATCTGGTAGATCACAGCCATCATTAACACATCTTATAGAGCACAAACTCTCTGAACAATGGCTTCTATTCGACAGAATCCGATGTTGAACAAATCGGAACACTGCGGCTGCAGCAGACTGTCAAAAGACATGATACTTCAGAAAAAATGTTGAAGAAAACTACCGAGAAGGATAAAATTCTCGACCGTTTAATAAACTGTTACAGTAAGAAGTTTTGTCTGAGGCGCACAGTGGTGGTTATCAGGCTAGATGAACAGTTGCCATAGAACACTAGAGACACAGATAGAAACGCATTTACTTAACGTTTCGGCGCCCTACATCATCATCGGAAGCACGATAACGGCCCGCTGTTGTGCATCTGATGCTGGCATAAGGTGCCATGACATGCACTTCTGACGATCGCTATTAGCTACTGCACACTGACGTCTATCATGGCACACAAAACCAACGCAACCACAACATAAAACCTTAACCCTGCATTTGGTTATTTCCGATTACAACCTCTTTCTGCAACACCACCAACAACTAATGCAATTAAAAACTCAGCAAAACTCCAACGAGATTCGCACCATTCGACAAGTGCATAATCAGCGAAGAACCGAAATGACATCAAATCACCAAAATGGCAAAAATCGGTTACGGTTTCACATCTGTTACCTTCTCTTCAGAATGTCTAAGGTTGCGTAGTGCAACCTAAAAATCGTTTGCATGCTACACACAAATTCACCGGCCTAAAAGATGTTCCGGTTGCTTTTTAAGTCTCCCTTTACCTTTCCCTCCAAAAGCACCTAGATCCACACGTACTCCTACTGCCTCAAAAAGCCGACTGGCACAACGTCTGCCGAAAAGCACCGACAGAAAAAACGAGCAGTCAACACAATCTCAAGAATTCTGAAATTATAGCTGAAAACAACAGTTTAGCGTCAAGGTGTTTTATAACATCAGCTCAAATTTAATATTTGCTTATAGTGAAAAGATGTTTAAAATGCCATCTTTTGGGTTCGTTAGCATAATGTCCATGCAGAGAACGTGACTGCCTCGGAATGTCATCGCAATTGTGCTATCACTGTGAAACACATGAACACCTCCTACAGCTCTATTATATATGTTTCCAAGTTACTCAATCACACAATCATTGTTTCATTGAGCATGCGGCAACGTTTTTCAATGCGAAGATAGCAATTGTGCATTGCATCGATTCAAAATGAACCGTAAGTGTTAAACATTATGACATGTTGCTCACTCTGTTTTTGTTTGTAGATTTGTTTTCGCCTTTATTCTCTCACATTCTCCCCATCGGTTCATCCGTTGGGTGGTATATTCACCATTGCACATTATGACATATATTACATGTTCTCGTACGTTTGCGAATAAACTCAGTTATCATACAAATAGCACAACTCTTATGAAAGCACAAATCCCACTCAATGCTGCTATAAAGTGAACATAGTCTACGATTTCATCAATTGGATGTGAAATTTGCAATAAAATTCCATCCTTAATATGTTAAATAAAGTCACCGCAAAGAAATGCTTCATCTTACTGCAAGAATTACATTCTCTTCAAACTTCATTACCCACCAAACACCGTTTTTCTATATGACGTCGATGATCATTGTATATGTGTTCTTTCTGCACTTCACAAAGCCAGGAGAACCGTAGTACCATCGCTTCAGCACGAGCAAATGTGTGCAACTGTTATAGTATTTACATGGCGAGGCGTTTGCACTATATGGTACTATGAATATAGTGCACTATTTGGAACGCTGAGGGTATATAGCGAAGGCAGTTTCGATAGGCGCTTGTTCGCTGGGGCCGGGAATATCGGTATACAACGCTCGAAAAAAACGCTTGTTTAGAATTTCATTTGACTTATAAAAGTTCCATACAGGTGGAATCCAGCAAATGCGGCAAATTCTGCGAGATTCGTCGCGAAATAACGTACCCATTATTAGCAGCAGTTCAAACAACTGCTCTGCTAAAGCAGTCAAAAAAGCGTTTTATAATTTAATTAAGCCAGAAAGACACTGTATTCGTTATGTTTCAGAAAATTTCAGCCACAGGCATCTCCCAGATGGTCGCTTTCATTTCAACACCAATTTTCGATATTTTAAAGCATTTTATGGCAATATAGCGTTAAGGTGTAGATATTGTGTAACTGCTGGAGATAAATCCCTTTCTGCAGATGTAATAACGTATAAAACTCGAGTCTATCGACATAAGTAAACTCGAACAATACTTTGAAAAGCATCCAACAATTATATCCTATGTTGTTTAATGATCCTCAGAAGTGTTGAAAGTCGTGCAACTAATTTCTCTGGTCAGATAAAATCTGCATCGCTTTTGTACAATGTGAACAAAGGACATCGGTTTTCTCACAAATATGAGGTTTTCATACTTCTGGTCAGTGCTACAGTGGCAAGCGATATTACAACACAAATTTCCTGAAGGCTATTTAGATGAATGTTTTAAGAAGATATTTCGAAGATTCTAGAATATCTGCTTTTGCTAATACTCATCATGTGACGTTAAAGGCGCACATCCGTATGCGCCTTAAACACCACATGATATATTTATCAATGTTTATCAATGTGTTGAATGATCGGTGATCAATGAATATACTCAAATATTCGTGCGTAATCATCACCATGAATCTGACCACTCTGGCGGCAGTATTGAACTGACTGATTGCCCGTCGAAGAATCCCCAAGAAGCACATAATTCAGAGTTGCACAACGTTTATGAATCGATGCTTTCACTTACGATTTTCAGAACATTCGCAAAGACCGTTTAACACATCTTAATATCAAATAGCTACAATCGACGCTTAACTCACACATTCGCCAATATCGACAGAGGAAGGCAGGCTATGAGGCAGGACATTCTTCCTAGATAAAAGTAATTTATTGTTTTAACAAAGGCAAAACAAATGAGAAGGCCGCCAGGGAACAGCAAAAAGTAAAGCAGATATTGCAGCCAGTTTCGATCACCACCGCTGAAAACGAGACTCCTTTGAAACGGCTGAAAGACCATCGAGACGTCGAAAACCGAACATCAAGTTCGCTCCATTTGCAGAATCCGCCTAATGAAGTAGCAAGAAAAACTGTACTCCTTTTGGGTGCAACGCAGTAAAGGATGTCCTGTAAGAAGAACGTCTTGGGTGAACACAATGAGAGGGAAGCACATGAGCAAAAGCGCAGAGATTTTGAAGGAAACAAGATATCGTCGATTGGAAAGCCGAAAACGGAACAGCAATGCTTGGCATGAATCATTTGTGCAACTTGCTCTCTCCCTCTCTCTGTTTTTTCGAACGTCACATCCAGATGTTCTCTCCCTCGCAAGCATCTTATTATGGATTTTCAAACATCGTTCACCCAACTGCATTCATGTTTGTACAGTAAAAACTCTCCCTTGATCGCATGTTCACATCAACGATCGCATCAGCCAACTATGAAACAGCGACTGCTAAATGTACTCGGCGAATTCAATGTGAAGATGGCTGCCGAGAACTAATCGGATGGGTGACTGCAGTGTTCATTAATCTCAAGTAACAGCAAACTTGTTTGCCCTCTCCTTCGATCTCGACTGCGCATGACAAGGCGGTCCTTTTGTTTCGTTTTTTGATCGCAAGTTATCCGTAGAACATCGCTGCAGTACGTTATTTCAATACCAGCGCATCATATAATTCATTGTCAAATATTTATAACACAAGAAATCGTCAGCGGGTCTTATCTGATCATGTTTGCAAAATTTGCTTTATTTGAAGTTGAAAGATGCTCAGTAGATAGAATATTGCTGGCTATTACGAGCATGGAGTTCGCAATGCAAACAAAGGAAATCAAGAACGCCCGATGAGTTTGTGCAGGCAACAAGGAAAACGAGTTGTATTCATCCTGCGTTGAAAAACATTCGTCTCTCTTGCATTGCAGCTATCGAATGCCACAGCTTAAGAGTAAATATTCCACGCAGCAACAAAAGATTTCTTTGTTCAGAATGGCCAACGCACGCTGTGCTTTCCGAGTTGGTTTTTTCAAAGATTGTGGACAGTATAATTCTTGATCCCACCTTGTATTCGACTCTTCGCAGAAAAGATCACTCGAACGCGTTATTCATGAAAGTACACTGCAAATGGATGAAGCGGCGGCCGACTTGGAAAAAATGGAGTCAACTCCTCGCCCCGAAGCCTCCTAGATCACTTTAAGGAGTCGATTTTGGAGTCGTTTTTCAGAACGCAGCACCGGAATAATTGTTAAGCGGCATTTTGGAAACAAAGTAGATGTATCTACCGGGCAGAAAACTTGATTGAACTGCACAGAAACAAACTTCATCAAAAGGTTCCCTGTTTATGGCTGCCTCTACATTTGATGGAAATTAAAGAGCCTCTTATTCGATGAGAAAAGTGTGGCTATGCAAAATTAAGATGAAACTTTCGGAATTTTTTATTTTTATAGAAGGAATGCACAAATGATCTCAAACAATAATCATGCGTTAACTTCTTCCATTTCCCTCCAACTTTTTTTTCAGAATTTCTCCTCGAAAGCGGGAAAAAAGTGGAGCTGAAAGCAATGAGCTATCTGCCGCAGACTGGACATGGGCGAAGAACTCGAACTATGGAATAACTTGTTTTAATAGAAATATATTATGTCCTGAAGTTACAATATCGCAGCAAATAGCAATATCTTGAAATAATCAAT
>JAAVTS010000100.1:141509-161946 GCA_022845575.1 Baylisascaris ailuri
GGGGGTGAGGGGAGCGGTTCAGGAAACAGAAATTTGACTCAAATGTCATTGAAGAAACGCTGATGAATAATGGGTGTGGGCTCTGAAATTTTTAGAAAGCTCATAAAGCAAGGGCCTGATTAGTGCTATCAATTAGTTAATATACGAGCAGCATTCTCGACCTGTTACCACGGCAACGATATCCACATTGTCATAATACACGACCTGTTAGCAATATGATCACTATGGTATTGTGTTTATTGAATCACCTGTGCTAAATCCATTTATTGATCGCAACCGTTGTGATTGAATCATAGGAAATGTGCTCACAAGTAGAGTGGGATGCATTAATGAATAGGATGTTAAGGTACAGACATACTAAAAAATGAGGGAGCTCTGTGATCCGTATATGACCACTATCGATTAAGGTGAAGGACATTAAGAAGGCCTCAAATCTTAAGTAGTACTAAGTCAGATTATTTGTACAGTTTAATCACGAAGCAATACTTTCTTTGACGACCAATGTAAAAAAAGGACTAAAATCAGTGAAAAGCGATCAATTTCTTCTGGAAGCTGCTGTTCATTTCTCATGTGCACAGTTGAAATAATAAAAAATCAACTCACTACTAGAGCGATTAAAACTTTTACGGCCAAAATTATCATTGGTGACGAGCTAAAATATAATGACCTTTCATCGTTCACCGTGAAAACATTTAAAAGGGAGGACAGTATCCTGTCTGCTTTTCCAGCGTCTATTTGCACTTACTTAAGTACAGTGAGGGCTGCTTCAATCCTGTTTCAGCAGTTGATTTGTCCATATTCATTCCCATCATTAGCCCAATTCGAGTCGATGTGATGTTAGTTGGTGGCTACAACCAGTTGACTTTACTTTACTTAACGAAATAATCAATCCGAGCCCGCCACCACCACAAAAATAGTGATAAAGTTTTATTCACAAAACAATTTACGAACTTGGTTGTAAACAAGCAGGCGTAGTACACGTTCGATGGCACTCAAAATCGTTCACATGTCACTCACCAGCCATATCACTAGCCAGCTTATCTCCTTTTTGTAAAATAGGGCTTTTATAAGGGCGTTCACACCTGTCGCTCACCTGTACGGTTTCTTCTATATAGCGTTTGCATGTCACAGTTACCATTGATTTATTGGTGCGCCCGTTGGTCGTTCATTCGATTCAATGGTTGTTATGCTGTATTGTTATTAGGCTGTGTAAACTATCGACTATTGTTAATCAATGCGCATTCCACTACGTGTACTTCTTTCACAAATCGTTTTATTGCTGAATTATTCTCAAATAAAGAACCACTCAGCACCTTCTACGGAATACTTCCAAATAGCGGCAATAATCTCATCGCTGTTCATCTGTTGTTATATGAAATTTGCTCCAATATAATCTGTGAATGTTCATTTGAAAAACCTTCGCTTGATAGTGGTACCGTTCGTAAAGGCATAAGGTTTTTCGTTTTCCTTATCACTGTCCCGATTGCTCTTAAAAGGTATTATTGTTTTCTGATTGAAGGCCGCTATTACTTGTATATTAGGAGAGGTCTGCTCTAGTCAGACATCAAGCAATCTAGAGCAATTAGATGGAGGATGCACAATTATCGGTCGTTTTTTTAAAGGACAAATAAGAGCTTTCAAGGAATGGTTGGTCATAAATTTTTGGCAAGAGAACAGTAAGTTGAAGCAATGTAGTGTGGCTTAAAGTCGTTGGGTACGGCTTCATTTGCGTCGAATTTTTACATGATGAACTGTTGACTCAGGTGCATTCGACTGCGTCTCTCATAACATCGGCCACCTGTCAACACTACTCTCTCCTCTCCATCTCTCTTTCACACCCGACTAGGAAATACATCGTTTTAACCCGTTGTCTTTTGTTTTTTTTTGTGTCCCTTTCTCGGCAATAAGCTCAACAGATGTTTTTTTAATACAATGATAAATGCCTTTCGCTCATGATACCTGAAATTATGGGTTCTTGCAACAGCGGCCGCTTATTAGTTTCTTTTGATTCTGCCCATTCATCATTAAAATTTAGAACAACTTTCATACAGCGTCATTTTGAAAAGATAATAGTGGCTTGCAGAGTTTTTATTACATACGTTACGAAAAATTTTTGATCAAAAATTTCAGATTACCTGAAGGAGTGAATATATTTGCCAAAATTAACTGCCTTTATACTTTCCACGATACGATTACTTATTTCCACTTTGTTGTCATATAGAATTACATTTATAAGGCAAAATTATAAAGAAAATGCCCTTCCAAGAGTAATAAAATTCAACAGCAATCAATCAGTACCAATGATTTCTGAACTATCAAAATAACATTCGAACACTTAATGCCGTTATCAACACAAAAGTGTAGCTCACAGATGTCGGTAGTTTATGTAGACTTCTCGGCGCAGATTGGTAACGCAGTCACTATCGTTGAAATCTCGTGAAGTGTTGCATGTTGAGACATTTGCACTACGCATTCTCACAACCATCTTTGAAACTTGATTTCGTGCTGTCCACATTGCCTTTACGGATCTCGTTGCGCACGTTCGGCGATGCCGTCTACTGGGCTGCAATGGCCATTACAGTGCCACATCGTCTTCACAACGCTCCTTTTAGAACATTTCGTGCTTTTCTCTCTCTTTTTATTGCACTTTTCCACATTTTCAAAGATCAGTTAGTGAACACAAACGTGTGCTGGTGAAGTGTCTACTTTGTGCAGATTTATGAACGGAACGGTTGTGCATTGCGTAAACGATATTAATGAAAAACTCTATGCGTCCACAAAATGATAGTTGAAGATGATATAGGCCAAGTTCTGATTCTTCTTTGCCGTTGGCAGTTTTGTCGTAGAGGTCAGCAGCAAAACATTTTTCATTCGATGATCATTTCTACATACTTACATTTGAGTACACACGAATTTCAGAGATAGTTTTATTAGTAGCAGAGAGGAAATTTTAATGCACCCATTACCTTATATTTCTACTAATGAATGAATCGCTGCCCTCATGTCGCTTTTGCCTGCACTGACTCAACGTAAACACGAAACATTTATTTGCCAGACACAGCCCAACTGTTGGCAAACAATGGCTGTGCAAAATGCGGGAGAGCGCCGAATATTTCGGCACGCTTCCAGAACTTATCCCAAATTTCATACATTTTGGAGAACCTTAGGATAAAAAACTATGCACACACAGCGCAGAATTTTATGGTTGTAGCTACACGAAAACAAACAAACAAACACACAGCGTATCGGACACATACCACCACATACACACTCGCACATACATACGCAAACACAGACACACTAACCCAGACAGTGGCCTTCACCTAATCAGACTTCTGCGAATTTTGCGAGAACACTCCAAAACTTCGTCACGTTGCTACTTTTTTTGTGAATATCCGACTACAACATTGTTTATGTTTGACATGCACCTTGAAAGTTGGTGCTATTTTCATTCACAAGCAAATAATAAGCTGCATGATCGAATTGGGAGCCTAATTTCCGCAATTTGAAAATATGCTTAAATGTGCAATTGCAAAAAACACTACGACGAGCGTCAGTCAATGTAGACAGATGTGTGTGCACAACTGACGTACACGATCTTCACAAAAAAAAAGAGAAAAGAAACGTCCTGAAACTTAGGGAAATCTTATCTTTGCGCAAAGTCAACTGCAAACGCCTTCATTATCAGTCAGCCACCCATCTGACCTCCATCCAATCTTACTACAAGATTTTTGCCGTCACCACAAAGGCAATCGTATTCTGTATACCTATAAATTTATGTGTGTTTTCTGTATTTCATTATTGCGACTCAAATTTTTTCAATCTGTTAAA
This sequence comes from Baylisascaris ailuri, assembly GCA_022845575.1. Lineage (NCBI taxonomy): Eukaryota > Metazoa > Nematoda > Chromadorea > Rhabditida > Ascarididae > Baylisascaris > Baylisascaris ailuri. Next base: position 145,341 of record JAAVTS010000100.1, read on the forward strand.
AACCTTTCGTAAGAAACACAGCAGTCCTTCGTCCGTCAAAACTGTTCATTTCGTAATGCACCACAAAGAACAACCACCCTCGCAAAATCCTGGCTACACGGTGCGACCTTGAATGTGATGCAATTTCAGTCCTTTCATACAATAGCGTTATGAATCATTTGAATCAAAAAGCAGTAATAGGTTATGAAAATATTTCGCGAATCTCACCCAATTTTAATTTGCGACAAACGGCTTTTATGACACCCGGAAACTGGGGACGCATTTGCATCAAATTTCTAAAAGAAATTGATTTGTTGGCATTCTCCGGATATCAAATAATGTTGCATCCGTTTGCACGCTTCTTTTTCGTGTTTTATGCTCTCTGCGTTGTACAGTCGAGTTAATAGCGTATTTTTGTGAGTTGTGATATATGCAATGACATTCAGCGAATGGGTGAATGCAATAAATGAACGACAGAGGGTTCTTCTAGCATTTTGACGTCATTTTCATCGTCTTGACTTAAAAAATTTTCGCTGTGCGTTCATGTAGGTGAGCATCGAATTTATGTGCTTTTTTCTCAGCTGTTAATTTGTTCAAGCAATTCTCCATTGTTTTCTCTGTCCAACTGTGCCAGTCCCGAGTTTGGCTTCTTCATAATCATCAAAAAAAGATGGTCAAAGAAAGAAAACATTATTCTCAACAAAACATCCTGCAAAATGGCATTGTGGGCTAATGCTAGAGGATCGTAGTTTACGGAGGAATAGGGGAGAGGGTTCTGGAACCTTTCAAGAGATGTGACAGTGGTCAAAAACCTCCGTAAATACTCGGCGGTGGTTTGCACAACTTCGATCAATAAACCAAGGTCACTAAAATCCTTTTCATAGAGTAAATACACAGCTGCAAGCTCGACGTGTTGAATGCTCCCACATCGACTATACAACAGCTTCTTTTTACGCATTTCCGCTGATATTAATTGCCTGGCGTGGGCCATCTTTAAACTGACAGTTTCCTCAAGAGTGTTATGCCAGAACAAGTGCATATAAACCATCGATCCTTTGCACTAACGGAAACGAGCGACCGTTTTACCATCACCAATTTCAATGCTTTTTCTTGGTTCCACTAATGCTTTCCCATTTTATAATGTTATTGCTTCATTCAAGACATGAGGTCATTCGAGCAACGAAGGATTGCGGTGATTATTATATGAGCCTTAAGGTTGTATCAAAGATTACAAAATACTGTTGTGATGAGGCCACTACATGTACCGTGCATAACGGTTTTGCCGTCATTTAATACTTTGTAGGAACGGAAGAATGAAACAGTCACTCCGATCACAACTCGAGAACTAGGCGTTTCAAGGTGTTCGTAAGCATAGTTGAAGATGGCAGCATCAATCAAACATTAGAAAATGTTCCCTTCTATGGGGAGAAATACACATGAAAGCTCGCCACTTTTCCATTTCTAGCTTCCGTGGACGATATAATTGGAACCCTTCCGCACCTTTGATGACAGAAAGCAAAATCGATCGTTACTATTATTCGAAAGGCTATTTTTAAAAAACTAAGGGAAGTGTATCAGTTTGAAAAATGTTTTGCATACTGGCCGCTGTTTTCAGCGTTACTTCCAAAAGTGCATTAAATTATTGCGTTTCGATACCACATTTCTTATCCATCGATGTGAGGGAATGAGTTGCACCCAAAATTTAACACCATTTTCTTATTTGTCCTCTTTTTTTTCACATAACTGATTCGAAGTTGTGCGTAACTCTTTTAAAATGCTGCTGTTATTCCGTGTTCTATTTAATGCTATACCAATAGATATATATTACTTTAAGCTTTTTGGTGTCATTTTTTTATAACAATAGAAGCTGATAATATAGTGATTACATTTGAGGCGTTATCATTTAGTTGGAAATTACCTCACAGTACTGTGCAAGTTTTATTCGTTTTGCAAGGTTCAAATGAAGTGAATTTGAATTGCAGCAACGCGACAATGAACCACAGTGGGCACGACCATATGATGACAATGAACCATGCAATGACATTTCATTTCGGAGATAATGAAGTTCTTCTCTTCAATTTCTGGAGTATTAGCAGTCCAGGAAGTAAGTTTTCATTATGCTGCCATGTCAGTAACCTTATTAAGGCAACAAACAGAAAGATAACGCCCCTTGCCATTTGCAGATGGCAAATGTTAAATAATCTCCGATACAGGCAATATCGTATTCTTTTCTTGCAATTCAGTACACAATCCTATCCTCAGCCATCCAAAACATATGCGGTAAAATTGGCTCAACTGATAACTTCGCTTGAAAATGACGGCGATGGCTTACCATGTATAGCAGTTTTCTTGTAAGAAAAGGGAAATTGAAGCTCTGATTCCGAACTAGCGCACATTCCCATCAAACTTTATTGAAGAGTTGTTGAGCTGAAAGTTGAACAAGTGATTGCAATACTCGCATATGGCTCTTTTATAAAAATTTAACTGAAAATTTCTCTAGTTCAACATTTCAAACAATGATCCTCTCTGTGCAGGTGTTTATCATATACGCAGTTTGAGTTCAATGAATGACTGCTCTTAAGTGATGGTTTTGTCGTGTGTGATCGTCGTATTATTATGCTTCATTATGGAAGCCGTCCGATGGCAACGATCGTTCAGGAAAGCGACTAAGAAACAAATTCAATCTGGCACTCAAATGCCTTCATTTTGCAGGTAGCAATTATGGTGTTCATGATCCAACTGGTATTCCAAGAAGTCGAAAACTGAACTTTCATGAGCAAAACCAAAATTCTGAAATGTTGCTTTCAAAGTGAAGTCAGCTGCTATTTCTTCCGCTGTGTCTTTCCAAAAACGAAGGATACGAATAAGACAGAAAGAGAGATGAATTATGACACAGAGAGCGAAAAAAGTTACGTCACTAAAATATGAAATTAAATCATTGTGCGTTGATTTGTTGAGTCGATTACATTCATTGATTAACGAGGATCCTATCAAATTCAGCGAAAGAACAAAGTTAACTATACGAAGTAAATAATGAGAGAATTCTCCGAGCACAACTAAAAAATCGATGTAATTTTAGACCTCAAATAACAGCAGCATTATGTCTTGAAACAGTGATGCATGCCATCCAACTCACCATCGGCTATATTTTGATGCTATTATTCATGACATTCAACGTGTGGATTTGTATAGCCGTCGTGCTTGGAGAAGTCATCGGTCGGTTCATCTTTTCAGCCTTCTTCGCATCACCGGAAATGACCAACCATCAGGTCAGCCACATATATTTGTAGCTGTCACAATACACGATTTCTTCTGATATGTCTTCTTCAGGGCTCATTTTTAAAGGCAAAGAAACAGACAGAGACGACCGTAGCTAGGTACTTTTGCATTTATTTGGGAGGGGTAGGCCCGTTGTGTGCTGTATGTGGCCAGCACAAAGGCAACTCTGTCTGTCGTCGAGATACAAACCATATATACACTATTATTATCATTGTTACTTTTATCATTATTATTATCAGATTATAATTTACTAATACTACAATATAGTACTATCGCCACCATATTACTGTTTATTACTATTGTTAAATACAACTGTTACTGATTTTACTATTGCTGCTATTATTACCCATACTGTTATTATTATTGTCGTTATGTAGCTATTAACCATTAACTATCATTACTACTATTCGTAATCATTATTAGTGTTTGTCTATGTCTTTGCGGGTTCAACTCATCGACAATATAAGCTAAGTCCCGAATATATCTTAAATTCGACACATTAATCAATATGGTGATTCCTGAGTTATATTCTGCAACGTCCACTCAGTTGAGCAGAAAAAATATTTCATTATCTTCTAGGGTTGTGACCATTCTAAAATTGGGCGTCCCCACAGAGTTCCCCTATATGAAAATGCTGGCTAAGGATATGGATGTATATGTGCGATTAGAGTGATATACATTCAGTTTTTTAGATAAATTCGTGCTGAATTATGGCTTAAAACCTACCTTAGGAAGAAATAAAAACTCATTTAAATCTTCGGAGTAAAATTTGTAAAATTTCTAGTTATGACGCTAATACATCATTCAAAACGAGGATTACTTCCAGTTTTCTTATCTGCAATTCAGTATCGACTAAAAAATTGCAAAAAGCACATGTCACATGTCGCACAATGCTTTGGCCACTTCAGAAGAATTTTTTAAACCAGTTGCAAACATTCTGCCACTGTCTACTCACCATTGCCTACAACTATTTAGTGAATGAATACATAGTTTTCCATAAATCACAGCACGAAACACTTATTTCTGATGCAGCTTACGTCCTCAGTGAACCAAGTCACATTTTAAGAAGCAGTACACTTTGCCAGCTTAGTCTGGACCTTGGATTGGTCATGATATAGTCACTGTAGGCCAGGAAAATAAATGAAAAAACTTTGAAACAATTAAGTACGTGCATCGTGCATCATGCTCTCCTTAAAGTTGTGCAAACTGAAATAAATGTCTTCGAGAAGATCTCGAAAAGCGCTACAGCCTATGATTTACTCCTCGGAAACTTTAGTTAGGAGCCAAGACTGGATTCTAGTAGGAGAAAGTCAAGCGCTTTAAACCACAATCTATCTCTGTATCAACCATTTCAACAATACAAATAGATCGCAAATCTATAAAGTTTATTAAGGCAGATGTGCTTGTTTGTTTTGGAGTATCGAAAATATCTGTAATGACGTAACTGGAAACCATCATCTGCACAAAACACGAATTGCAATATGTCGGTGTTCTAGGTCGAAAGTAATCAAAATGATAGGGCTTAGATCGATATTAATTAAGACGATTAGTGAGTGATCAGGATTAAGTTTAGGTCCATCGTTCGGCAACAAATGCAAGAGAACAATTGGACGAAACGCAGCTTTAGATATAAACGTAACATGATGCTTTGCTTTATTTTGCACGGGGTTAAATATTGCATGAAATGTGGAAGTGTTTTTTGGCTTTTCAGATGTTGACGGGAGTGCAGTGTGTTGCTGCTTAGGACTTCTAAATTTTATGATTGGCATGCGCTCATAACGCATGCATGACGTTTGCATAATAGGCTCAACCGGAAATGTTCCACAATCGGAGACAAATTCAGCGTGGGAAATGCGCATTCCAGTTGTTTTGCCTTTAGGAGGTTGCTAAAAGAGTGTTGTAATCTCAAAACGTCTTACATTATCTGCTTTGCAAAACCAAAATTATCGCTAATCAAGGAATTTAGTTCCCATCTGTCATTTGTTAGACATCTTTCACGGTGCAGATTCAAACATGGTAATCCTGGTTTTGAATCATCTCTCCAAAATCTGTAAAAAAGAAAACGTTGCTTGTGAATGGAAAACGAAAAGGTGACGCTAGCGAGAAGGGAACCAAGATTGAAGTTTTTTCACTTGCGAGTAGGGAGTGCTTAGCTGACTGATATCAAAAAGTAACTTCAAAGGAACCCTCCGAAGAAAAAAAAGTAATAAAATTTATCAGTGTCATATCATAATCTATTCTTTACATAATCTATCGTTATCTTTACAATAACATAATCTCTTCACTACCTCTATGATAACAGTATCACATCACAGTCGCTTCGTTATCTCTATTATTTTTTATAGCCTTTCGTAACCTCGTTGATGAATTTTGATAGCTTTAAGTAAACAATTTTTAAGCATCCAAGTTTTTGATATTTGGAAAAAAAAGTGAGTCTTTCAGGCACAGTCATTGGAGAACTGCTGTGGTTGATCGCATATAGAACTCAATTGGGAATCGGACTATCGAAACGATTAGTGACATTACTGGACAAATACCTTGTGCATAAAAACTGCACTGCATTGTTATCGAAAATTCAGTTGTGCTGTAATGTTATGCAAAAAAAGTGAATATACTATTGGCCATGTCTTTAGATTTCAGTTTCATAGGACAGAGAGTAACTTTTGACACAACGATGTAAACAGAGACAATATAAGCAATGGAGCGCAATGAAACAAATTCTTACTTTGCTAACATGCTCTTCTGAAATATGGAATTACTTTTGAGTTCTCCTTGAAAATTATGACAACAAAGCTCAAAGTCTAAATAAAGCATTCAAGCTATACCTTCTAAACGAGCATTGAGCATCGTTTCTTTCGGTTTATTTTGGTCGCTTACTTACAGAAACAGCAATCGATTAAGGGTTACTAACTTGTGCAGCTAGATGCGTGGTACAGTGGAAGTCGCACGCCATGTTGAAATGAAGAACTGCAGCCCAGTACTTTTGTTTTTCCATAGTGGTTAAGAAGTCATTGTTACATGACATTTGATCGTAGTAATGAGCTGTATCGAGAGCTGGATAATTATTGTTTTTATCTGGAGGCTTTATCTCCTCGCGCCTTATGGGCTAGCTTTTGGGAGGATCCCGTTCCTACATGGCAATCTAATCGGGAATCGGGGAACAACTTCCCAGCTTTTTCCCCCTCTTGCAGGCTATTTACAACGTTTACTGATGGAGTTCCTCTACCAAATCACCCTCTGACATTCCCTCGCCTTCCAACGATGAAAGACTGTGTTCTTAGAGTAGACTATTAGAGCGAAAACAACAGAGACAACAATTTAAAAGAAAGAACTAAGAGCATCAAAACATACAGTTCAACAATCACGGCAGAGGACTGCGTATTTTCATAACGACCATATCACTACGAGTGAATGCGCTTCTCTAAGCACTGATCAGGTGAAAATCATTAGCGGGTGTTGATGACGATAACCATAATGGTCGCATTAGCGTAACTCAGTAACTCATCCCTATTGGAGACCATTACCTTGCTAATAAAACTCCGTGGGAATTGTTCTCTTCATTTGAGTTTGGTTGAATGCTTCACATAAAACATGAAAGCATTCATTATGAAGGAGAGTTAATCATTTTTAGTGAGCTATCGAACAATCGAAAGAACTTTTCAACTGATATCAGTTGTAAAGAAGTGGTCGTAAAGCTACTCACTATCAGGAATGTGAGCAATTTTATCATTCCTGTCACTGAAGTGTTAATGCTGCACTATATAACGTAAAAGTATAAAAGATAGTGTGAGAGTTGTTGACCAATGAACATTACACATAATAAATTCCTCTCTATTGGAATTTTCACTCCATGTAATAAAAACTCACCTGAAAGCATTTAATATGGGATCGTGCGGTAATCGACGATTCCCGCTGATAACAAAACACTCTGTCAAGTTCAGCGAATACCGAACGGTTGGCAGACTACATGTGATACACAAAAAACGCCCAATGTGGCAGCGTTATCTTATCGAGTTACTCCCATCAGTGAAGGTATATACTACCTATTGCTCAACACAGAACTTATGCCGAGAAGGAAGCTCGATTTAGCATGAATAAGAGCGACGCTTGAAACGATGCTCTAGAAAAGCACCACAGAAGTTTGCTCATGCTCAGTGAACCTCTTGGAAGGATACCAGTGGAAAAAATTTTGGAAGCAACAGTTAAACCTCGTCCTTGAAATCTATCACAATAAACAGCTGAGATCACTAGATGATTTTTATTTATGTGAAGTAATTACCGTATTCGCTCTGATATAAGCCCATCCTGATACATAAGTTGTTCGTTAAGGCAGACTCATTAAACCCACACGAAAACACTTCCCGAGTTGAAAAGGAATCTGCGTTAGAATAGAAGTTCCTCTATATGAGGCTTATTTCCTTGAGCCGTTCTTTCAAAAATCGTAAAGGCAAACTCTCATTCCGACGCTTCATTGCGCGCAACATCCAAATTTGATGCAGTAAGAACAAAAACCGAAACAAACAAATAAAAAGAATACTTGCTTTTTTGCCCCAAGCGTTTTATTCGATGATGCCAGCACTGATTTTGCGAGTTTGCGTAAGCAGTCAATGCGGAGATTGCACACTTATCTTTTCAAAGAATGAACTTTTGTCAGACAGGCGTGACATGCAAAATGATGAATCCGAAATCGGGCTAACCATATGTTAGAAGCTGGTCCAAAAGAAACTTTCGTGACCAAAAGTTGGCCAATCTCGGGGACCATGATCGCTTTTCTGGCACTAAGATGCACTGTTTTATAAGCTGTGATCAAACATCAGAATTATTAATCGGCAATGTGAATACGGCATTAGACGAACCGACTTTACGGTGCTGTCGCGTAGTGATGCTGCGTTTCATAGTGGTGACGTTTACACTTCAAAGTAAATTTTGACCTCTCTAATGCCCTTTTACAAGTGAACATAGGGATGATGGGCGGATTTTCGCTCAAATCTACCACTTCTTGGTAAAGTTTTCAACAAAGTTAAAAAAATTTTAAATCCGCTAACGGCGCCAAATAAAAAAGTCCATTAGTTACGTTATTACAAGAGTACTGAGAGTACTCCTAAAGTGGGATGCCCGTGGCATATAAATTCGATATCATAATCAGTTCTTCATTTGCCATACAAAAAAAAAAAATAGAATTCGAGAGTGGAGAAAAATGAAAGCCCTGGGCGCCTATCGAAGAAAATACGGTGATTTCAATTCTTGATGAGCATGCTATCGTTTTTAGATGTCATCGTTGTGCTGCACCGCATAGCTTTATAACAACAATAATCTCTAGCAGTAAAACTACTGCAGAAACGGAATTGGCAAATGTTGTTCAAAACTCAGATGCTGAGTAATAAGTTCGCATGGGATAAGTCAAATGAGCTTTTCTTAATTTCTGATAGACTTATCGTTCGGCAAAAAAGACTTTCTCAGTGAGGTGCCCATCCCTTCCAGCTTCTCACTGGCAAAAGCAGCTTGCATTTTGCAGCTCCAATATCCTTACCTCGCAGATAGCATCCTCGCCACTTTTTGTCGACCTATACCTCATTTGCGCTAGCATTCTGTTACTCCGCCATACTTTTGTCCCACCCTTCTCTCCCTCCTCCCTGCCGACTTTGCCCCTTTTTATTTCTGAATTGTCTGAATTCGTTTGTTTGGTAAATGAAACAAATTTTATGTGACTCGTTCAACGGCTTACAGCGAATTGAAGATTTGGAATTGCCGCAAACGTTTTCTAGAAATAGCACCATATTTATTCTGCTTTCTTTTTGTTTGTCTTTACTTCGAATCAACCAATGACGTCGAACTGATTCCGCTACACCGGTGAGAAACCCTTCAGCTCAACTATCACATAAACCATAGCGCAATCAATTGAGTTCGGACCGTTCTCAAAGGTTATGATTTTCTGTGGACGAAGGGTTCTGATGAAAAATTGGCGTATGAAAGATGCACCTATGTGGCATTTGATGAACTAATATGCTTGTCCGCCTCGGGGAGCTACTCCGATTCAAGTGACTTCATCAGTTCAAAGATTTGTTTTTTTTGCTGATCAGCAGAAGTCTTACCTCAATCACCTCCGAAATGACGCTAGAACTCTGTCATCCTTCGAATGGTTCAAAAATCTATTCGAGAAAGTTTCCTCTCTTTTACATATACCAGTGCTTTATTCACTTATTCGACTAATATCTTCATTCCATCTACTTTTTCACCCCAATTCCATTGCGTATTTCAAACAATACTCTATGCCGTAATGGTTGTAAACGACAGGGCACAACATTCAAGAAACTCATTGAAGGGCATCGTTAGTGAACGGCTTACAACGTCACAGTTAATAAAGACCCAAGTCTGAGATGACTCGAACTGATCTTTCAATCGAAGAAAGGAAAAAGTGGAGCTTTTTCTCACTAAATTCCTCACTAAATTACCTGTAGAGCTTTTCTCTTTGAAGCTCAATTTTCGTCGGAGCCTTGCGATCCATTTAAAAAATTGTGACTTTCTTTTCATATTTCCGCAGAAAAAGTGGACTTTTTAAGAATTCAAAAGTTATATTCTTTAAGCGATCTTTGAACAAGTTTTCTAAGTTTAATCAAGATCGGCTCATTTCGTTTCCCAAGCACTTCTAATGCAAAAAATATTACTGGTATAAAGCAGCCATATGACGCAAAATTCTTTCGAAATTCGTCATTTCTCCATTTTTCCGGAACGCCCAATATGCCCAAAGGAATTAAACGATGCCCCAAAGCTGTCATTTCTCGAAGAAATTACCCCTAGAGATATTTTCCCTGCATTCCTGCCGTGAACCATATCACACTGCTAACTTGCAACCAAAATACCCGATTCTGCAATATTCTAAGCCGTGAGATCGAAAAGGTAAGCAATATAACGTGGGTTCAAAGGTATGCCATCAAAAATAAACCAATATTTGATATGTGAAAACTGCCTTCAAATGTGACCATAAGTGCAGTATCAAACATGGTCTTATTTATTTGGAAGCATCGCCGACAGTAGTTACTCGCACACCAGCAGTATCGAAAAAAATACGAAAAAAAGTGGATAATATCTCTTATGAAGTTTGACAAAGCTTCTTATCGTTCAGACAGATAAAAAACGCTTGCCGATAGTTTACACCCGAGAATATGTAAAAAGCAAATAAATGAACATGAATTGCAAAAATTTGCAGAAATTCCTTCGAGAATCACAATGCAAACCTAATGCCAATGCAAATCTAAATCGTAAGCAATCAACACTTAACAATAATGCTTCAATGCTCTCATTGAAGAAGCCGTTACGCTTTTTCATACAACTAACTTATCGAAGAGAGACAGTAAATCACAGAGGACATCATAGGCAAGCACTTATTATTTAAGTGATGCAGACCGACTTCGTAAGATCAAATTAGAAGAGAATATTTCTTAAACATACCTAAAATTATTGTTTCATAAAAAACAAAACCAATGGGCGGCTATATTCTCCTGTGAAGCGATTAATCGCAAAATTCTGCAAAATAATCAACTGCGGCATTTAAAAATGAGAAAATAAAGCTTAATACAATATGCGAACATAAATCAAAAATTTTTACGCAGCAGAACAGTTTAAAAAATTCTATGTAACAAAATAAAACTTCACAGTAAAGGTGGTAATTATGAAGGTTGCGAGCGTGATTTCTTGAAAGCCCTCATAAATAATGCAGCAAAAATTACGAACAATATAAGAACAGTGAGCGACATCCGATATAATATGGCACCACTCCTGTAATGAAAAAGCGATACTGCAACTGTTTCAACTGACCCTTCCTTCCCAACACATCAAAATCGGTGCAACTGTTACGAACCGTTGAATGATGACCGTTATTTCCTTCTTCATTTTTTCAGTAGGCAATAGGGTACACTAGCAGAAAGTATTTTCTAGTAGACTTCTAAGAACAGATATTTCGGATATTTCCTTATGTAGACTCCCAGTGGTTTTGTTGTAGAACTAACGTATGCCGAAAACACTCAATACTACATCACATCCATAAAACCGCGTGTGCCATAGGAACGCAGCCAGCTAACAACGCTATCGTTGATCCGCGATTATAATGCGACCAGCAACGCTACAACATCGGCTGGTTAGGGATGAGATCGCCATTGATAAGTGCTTTCCAATAGCGAAATGACTAGCGCTGCGAAAATTTCCTTCCTATTGGATTAAGGCCTTGATAGGCAAAGCAGATTCCTGTATGGAAGCAGAAAATTTTGCAGAAAAGCACGAAGGAATATGATCAAAAAACAGATGATTTCGATGAGAAGAAAACAATTCTAGGTGAAATCTACTTGAACTTCAAAAGTTCTTACACCAGTCATACAGAGAAAAGGAGCAGAAACATCAGAATCGATCCTATTCCTCCATTCTTTTGGGAGCGTGAATGCGTAGAATACAATATAGCATCCCGAACGCAACTGCACCGGTCGAACTTCGAACAGAAACTACCTCAACTAGAAAGGCAGGAATACAAGTTATTTACGACTAAAATTCCTTCAAGGTGGGCTAAGGAGGGAAAGTATCGAATATGCAACATTCGTGATGCAACTAGGCGTCAGCTCAAGCACTTCCTTTCCGGGTAGAATTGTTCACTTATGTGCTTTAGAAGGAGAAAATTTTATGCTGCAGGTTGTAAATAAAAACATACATTTCTACAGTGATAAGATCCACATCGCACAATGCAGCAATTATGAGCGCCCCGGAAGCAAGAGCCATGAAGCATAAAAAATACCGGTCGTTGCTCGCACTGATACAACAGTTCAACCTTCAAATACAGAAAAACCCTGAATACGGCTCACACCACAAAAACTGTATCTTCTGGCTGGCTGAAAATGAACTTGGCGCAGAAAAAGTTAGCTACAACGTTCAATTCTGATAAAAAACGCTCCATTTGTTGCTTCAACAGACCAAAATGCCAGCAATCCATAATAGTCTACATCCATTCCGACACGCTATATGGTGTTAGCAGCATCTTTACCAAATGTGTTATCCCGACTTATAATCCAGTATAGGATTTGATGCAGTTCTTTTTTTCAGCAAATGAACTAAATCAAAATTTCCCTCGAGTATTTCAACAAAATTTCGAAATTTCCAGTTTCTTTATTTACACATATCCTTTGTAAGAAAAGAGCAGTAAAGCGAGCGAAAATCTCTTTAAGTTATACAAAAATCGATCTTCGCTAGTGTCGTTCCTTTCCGGCGATTACTGGATCTTCTATGAGATAGTGCGGTGAGCTAGAACCACCAGCCAACTTCTACCTGCCCATATTACTGCGTAACAGAACCACAGGATGTAGTAAAATAGCGGAAAATGCGCGTGTGGCCTAAAGTCTACAATCAACAGAAACCTATTGAAACACAAAAATGACCGTCGATGTAAACGACATGCAAGCCTTTTACAGCAACAGAAAAATAAGACAGCTGAATCAAACTTGCTATACAGATAACGGCACATCGATTACATGACAAAAAAGCCGGGAAAAAAGCGCCGGAGTGAATGATAGTGTAGAAGACGGCAATATAGGAGGTTTCACCTGCGATTGAAACAATGAAGCATTTGGCGTTTACTTCACTGAAGAAGCGAAGACATGGGACCAACTATTAAGTGAGGTAACAACAAAAAAGAAAAAAAAGGGCGAAACACTAGAATATCGTGATAGGAGGAGATCATGAATCGTAGAAAACAATTCTAGCAATGTAGTACCGGTAAAATGTACCTGATAACACAAGGACAACGGAATTGTTTTCCCAGAAAAAACTGAAAGATAGCAAGTTGGCTTTTTTTAGAGAACCTATAACGGTGGGTGATCACAGAAGTTTGATATCTTGAAGAATAGTGAAGGATTCTCTGCATGCACTATTTTTTTTTTTTTTTTTTTAGTAATGAGTCTCATTCGCGTACTACTCCATATGACTTCAGTGCATCGCTTTGTAAACCGATTTGCTCTTTTCAGCTGTAATGAGTGTAACTTAGAACGAGACGATAGCAAGTGTATGCAAAAATGTCACCAAATGAAATGCCCTAAGGGCAACCTTTCAAATTTCTACAAAAAAAACCGACTCTTTTACTTTGAAGTGGTTGAAGGTGGAATATTTTTAGCCTTACGATATAGTCACCTACTTCCGACGTCTTTTGAGAATTCTTTAGGTAGCATTCGTGCCAATCTCTAATAGTACACATACGAACGCTTAGATGGTGAATAACACCTGAACGCAACTCTATTACATAGTAGGAGAGAGCTATTGTGCATGAAATTAATATGTAACACAGAAAAGTTTTCAGCAGATATGTGTAGTTGTCACAGACGACAAACACTGTCCACACCCAGCAGGTCAGCACATCCGACGAGGTGTTTTGTAGACTTTGAAACCGGAAAAGCCTATATCGATTCTGTTTTTTTTTTTTCGCAGAGATAATGTCCACGTGTACTGTGAACGAAAGGAACCCTAAAACGCCACCTTGCAGCACGTCATGATAGTTTCATTGGCTTAAAAAGGCCTGCCACCTACTTTAAGTTCGAATCAAACGATCAGTAGGTAAACTCTTTAGCCATTCTAGCACTTTCTATTGAGTGTCATACATTCTAGTTTCCTAGAGCACCCTGTTATGGGTGACTGAGCCAAAGTCTGACAAGTTCCATATGGGCTGGGCTACATCGGACCCGTATAATTCATTCAACCCTTCCAATCAATCAGAAAGTGACGAGAGAAGTTGCACTGTGGTTAATCTGACCCGCAAAAATTCGAACTCTTGAGATATACAGCTCCGACCGATATGAGGTATCTCAGAATTGCATTCCTGGCAGCAATTTCAAGCGAGCTGTAGACAAAGAATGATGATCAGACGATAATTTTAAACAACGAAACGAGGTTTCATCAGAGGTGACCCTAAAATTAATGTTTGCGAAGGCAGCGGATGCAAACACATTGGAAGGGTATGTAACTCAACGCCATAAGTAGACCTGTTGTTGTACTTTATAAGCCAAGACTATATGAACTCCACCGTTTTCGCAATTTTGTCAAAAGACCAACGAATAGAATTTAAACGACATCCTCCTCAAATTCGATTGCATTTGAGTAGGTGACATTTCACGCCGGAAAAGCAAACAGAATTCTGTCATCCATGTTGAATGTTTCCAGACAAAAAATAATCTCATTTTGCCTCATTATTACTGATGAGTTCATCCAGGAATGTCTTCAACACTGGAATACTTTCAAAATACAAAGACTGTGCGGTATGACACTAGCGAACAGACAGGATTTTACAAGAAAGAGATGGATTAAGAAGCAGTCAAGATTCCGCTGAATAGATTAGTTCCGACAATACCAGTCTTGACCAATTCAAGGAACAAAGATGGTGATGTACGGCAAGACAGTGGGCTAGCATAGACAATATAATTAGCTTTAACTCACCAAATGCAATGATGATCTCTATGTGCGATCATCAAATCGCAGATGCGACAATTCCTTTGCTTTGAAACAACATCCGAACTCACGTTAGATGACTTTCGAATCTTGTTCAACAGCCATCGAAGAACAGCACAAAAAGCGATAAGCGATACGCATTTGCCAGTATAAAAGTGCTCGCTGGTAGTTGACAAAACACATAAAATCAGCATGACGACGCAACAATAGCTCAAAAAGTAGAAGAACCTATAACAGGAGCGCTTTTTTACACATCCGTGCATTGATACATAAATACATGCTTTTTTTTCTTCTTTGTGTTTTATTTGCTTACTCAGCTGTCAATGCAGCGTGAAATCAATTGGAAGGTTACTGGCGTTGCACCAGTTGTCGAGCAATGTTTAGGCATGCGGTCCATTGAACACTATCCAGAAAAGCGCCTTTACAAGGCTTAAAGGCTAGTTCAAGAAGCCTTTATTAGCGTCACAGTAATTCATGAACGATCCAGCAACGCTTTTAGGCGGCTCACCTAGGTAACCTATTTTGAACTGAGTTCCTCAAACTGCGCAGTCCTTCAATACAACAAAACCTTCGCCTACTGCTGTGAATTTTGAAAGCCTTTTCTAAATGAGCAATCCGACATGAATCCACTGTTCCTCACAATCGTTAAAAGCGTCTTTCTGTACTCTCCGAAGGTGGCTCTCACGTACGGTAACAATATCTTCAGCTTAGGATTGAAAAAACCTTGTTCGCGGAAACGCTCGAAGAATCATTCTCGAAATACGATACATCAATATAGGCAAAATGCATAACACCACCAATGAAAACGATATGCAAATTGATAAAAGAATATAAAGCACTCCGGCTGTCACTGCAGCTGAAACAACAACAGTAAACTTACATCAATTTTAATATTCCACTGTTTCCTTGTGGAATTCACGTTTGCCGAATTTCATATCAACCTTCAAAGCATAAGTAATCCCTGTGACACTCTTATTCTCTCTTTTTCTGAAGGACAACTCTGTAGAATATGAAAACAAATGCATCTGACATTAAAAAAATAACGTCCAAATATCCGAGCTGATATGTCTAATAAGAATCGTCCAAACTAAACATAAAGAGGCTGATATATCAATTGCACATGGAAGTCTCATATGATCGACAACTGACCTCGCAAAACCACGTTACACTATGGCAACTGCACTATCTTCCAGGACACGTTAAACGCATAAATGACCAGCAACTCGTAGCCCTAAATTCTGTGTGCGAACCGCAGAAGGAAGGCGACTAGCTTGAGACTTTTTGGGATTGAAATTCCCAAAAAAGACAGGTTTTAAAAGATCAACGCAGGACGAGAAAACACAAAGCAAATGAAAATTACTGTAAAACCTGAGAAGAGCTTTACTTCGATAAAAAATAGGAGAAGAATATAACATCTAGATACTAGCCATCTACGCCACCATCAATGACCGATTCCCATCATCAGTGACCTCACCTGGTCAAGGAATCATGCTAAAGAAAGAGCAACTACCAAAGACAAAGGCGAATCCAACATGCTTGGCTCCATTCCATGCTGGCAACCTAATGCGTCTGTCGATGGCATTCACTGTATTCCAAAGTTCTCGCGAGTCGATGCCCTCATCTATTGAACTGAAAAAGAACTAAGTGAAGAAGTGAACGCAGAGAAAATTTTAGATGCAGGGGGGAGAGGGGGAAATAAGAAACGATTCGATGCGCCATAATTAAAGCAATAAATTCTACAAACGATAGAACTGTTAAGTAGAGCTAGAGGGGCAATGCACTGAAAAGCTAAATTGCTATTGCGGCAATATGTTAGGTTTTGCCTCATGATATTGCGAAATAAAATATTTTTGCTGTTATATGTTTTCAAGAATAG
>JAAVTS010000101.1:0-13795 GCA_022845575.1 Baylisascaris ailuri
GAAAAAATTAGATTCATTTAACGTTGATCACGGATCATATAACGGCTGGAGAGCCATATCATTGGGAATGGGTACAATATGCGCTTTTTGCATTCATCTCATTAGAGCAACCATTTTCACGAATCATACGTGAATAGGAAATAAGCTAACGACGCTGTCTATTTGGATATCTATTTGGATATTACTGTGCTTAATGCTCATGCCTCACGTGAATTTCACGTGAGCAAATGTCTACAATGATGTCACCAACTAGCCCATTGAGGGAACAATTTCATATACAGCTGTTTCGCATCGAAAACTATCTCGAAAGTTTGGCATTGTAATGCGGGCCTTGTTAGATTGAAGGCCATACATTTGTATCCATTTGGACAGTTTTTCAGCACCGTAGCCAATGTCCTCCTCGTACTCATTCTTAGTATAATATGCCTTAACATATATTATAGTATATTTATTTATTTATTTATACAAGAATACATGAGTATACTTACCAAGAGGTACATATAATGTACCTATCTATAAATATATTTCTTTGCTTTAGCCTGAGTACATAAATATATAATTATTCATTCTCCATAATTAATATAAAAATTTCCGGCAAAAATCGTCCAAGTAAATGAAGCAAAAATATGTAATTTTCAGCTCTGAGAGGTGGAACGCGGCAATCTATTGCTATCAAGAGATGATGAGCAATCGCGATCAATGTTGCACCTCACCACCTAATTCGCCCGTTAACTTGGGAGCAGTCAGAAGGCTTTCGCTTTCTGGTATGTTCATTGCCACACCCACTTCATATACGGTCTTTAATATTTTTGTTTATATTGCCATATGGGGGGTGATAAAAAGAGGAAAATGGTTGATAAAATTTGAATTAAGTTTGTAACGCCGGTATTCCTTGGTTGAAGGGAAATGCTTTGAAAAGATTTGCAAGTACAAAATGCATAACTATTAGTGAAAATAAATATTTGTTTGGTTTATTGGTTGATAACCAATAGATTATATTCATAATGCTAGTACCAACAACCCTAGTAAAAGTCAGTCGATTACGCATGTTTGTGTAGCCGTTGGCTTTCTTGCTTGAAGGTTATTTATTTAGCTTCATCTAGATAAGTATGAAATATTTGGTAATACTAAGTGGGGCTTATGTTTGATGCATCTTTGGGTAATGAAATTTTCAAGGTGAATCCAAAAACTCTTGGAAAGCGGCAATGCCTCACTCTAGCATTAATATTGTAGTCAAAATTATCCACTCATAATTGGTAATTATCGAATATAGATGATATCGGTTTCGTTATTTACAGCCGGAAAAGTGACAGCCATTTTTTATTTTTTATTTCCACATTCGTTACTTGCGCCTCATTAACATCGATATGTATCACATGTCAATTATAGGAGCTTCATCGGCTTGTGCATCACCACCGCAAACTGTCGACGGCAAATACGTAAACCGTGCACTTGGCGGCAGTCTTATGAGGTTTGCTGGATTTTTTTTTTTTTTTTTTTTTACTTTATAGTTAGGAGATTGTAATTTTCGCTAGCGGTCGGTCGGTTGGTTTATGCCAAAATTCAGTCATTACCGATCACAAAGATCTTGTCGGAATATTTTTCGACGGATATTCTTCAATGGAAATTCTCGATAACATGAACAGAAGATTTGTATGCTTCTAATTCATTAAATTTTAGAAGTAATCTTTAATTTTGTATTACAATTAAGTTACTTCAGCTGTACCATACAATATTGGACATAACGATTTCCATAGTATTTGTACTAAATGATATCGATGTTATTAGTAAAAACTAAACTATGAGAAGAAAAGAAAACTCTACGAGCAGAACTGATATCTGTCTCATTCCGCACCCGCGACCTTAAGCACTCCCCCCTCCGCCTATTCTGTCGCCATTTTCCCACGTGCACATGAGGCATTAAAGCATTCGTATTGTTTACGAAACGATCTAAACGAATGCCGATCTCCCAGCAGTTGGTGTTTAATGTCAGCTGTCGATAGTTCGGCTGTCATCTATTTGTAAGGTAGTCGTATGATCAATTTGTTGTCTTTATATTTATAAACGCTTGATGCGTGATTTTCATGTGATTTAATGGTACCAAATTGATAGGATTTTTTTCAGATTTTTTGAATAAAAGATGCGAACAATTTTCGCGAGTAATCATTTTTATGATATTATTAAAAAGTTGTCACGAATAATTAAGCAAAAATTAATGGGGAATTATATTTGCGCTAAGCAGAACCATTTGATCGTATGATCAAAACAAAGTACTTTTATTACATGTGATAATGCACGAAAATGACAATAGTAATTACTAAGTCGCTGTTTTTTTTTTTTCGTTTACACAAATATTTGCTGCATTTGCCTAAATAATCGTTGTGTTTGCCCCAAAAAAAAATTCTTATAAAAAATTTGGCACATTTTTAAGGGGGATTACAGAAATGAAGTTTGCCAAAAATGGACTATAAAAGGAGGGATAGATTGATAGAAGTATAAGGCGATATGGTTCGAATAGAATTTGTTGTTAAAAATGATCAAAAATTTCCACAATGTTAATTAAGAAGCAATTGCTCTTCCACATTCCACGCTATTTTATTTTTATTTTTATTTTTATTTTATTTTATTCCTTTTTTTTTTTTTTTTGGCTGCAATGATTGTACTTCATAGCAGAAGAGTCGGTTTTTAAACGGTCGATGAAAGTACGCTTGAGTAGGTGGATATATCAACAAAAAAGTGCAAGTGAGCAACGCATACGTGCGCTTTTTTTTTTTTTTTTTTTTTTGAAAAATAAGCGAATCATAAGATGCACGATGATAATCATTGAGTAGAGTGCATAATGCATTAGCGTTATTTGATTGCCGTCTAGCTTCCTCATATACGAAATTGCATTCTTTCAATGAGAATCGATTTCATCGTTGAAAATTAATGATATCTTCGTAAAATATGCGAAAAATTTGATAAGTTTCCCTCTAAATTTGCATAGTAATTTGAATTCTGGGAAGTGAGATTTGTGCAGGGGTCAACTCTCGTTGGCTTGTCGAGTCGTCCAGATCTACTTGAAGACCTGTGCCCTCTATCGAGATGAGATTGACTGTATTGTGAGACGACATAGGAATAAGAGCGAACAGTTTATTACACTTGTACGATAAGGTGACAGACAAGTAAGGGACTCGTTCATAAGGATGGCTTCGATCGTCGGCAGGATTCAGTAGTCACATCCAGCGGACTCCCCGCTGACGCCGATCTTCTTAAGCGCTTCCACGGTCACAAGTAGGCCCAAAGGGGTTACGAACAATCTGGCTGCCTGAATGAATGCATGAGCATATCAAACCGTACTTGGTAGTCGTTTGATCTGGATGTATGCTCTTGACCTTCTTTGAGTTACCTTGTACAGCGCACCATTCCCGCTTGACCTATAGCCTGCGGGTCTACCTTACATTTGGGGTAGATGGAACAACAGCATATAAAGCAATCAACTTATGGCTTATTTAATCGAGTTTTCCATTTATAAAAGTATAGTTGCTGGAAGAAATTTTGCACAACTTTTCTATGAGAAGAGTTTCATAGAATTTTTGCAATATCCAATGCAACTTCAGGTCATTCTATGATTCAATCAATTATCCCAGCGACATAGTCACAAGGGAGATTCTGAATTATCAACGAGGACTTAACAGTGCAATCTTTTTTTTTTCATAAATAGTTTGAGGATTTATTTTTTTATGATTGCAATCTGTGAAATTTCTAACGGTTGCAATCGCATTTTAAATGATCTGTGCGAAAATTTTGACACCATATTAATAAAATTTCTTTTATTTTTTTTTTCAAGCATAAAACAATGATTACATTTCAATCAAATAAGCAGCGAGCTCAAATGTTTGTAATAGTTAATTTGTGAACATTGTCCAAAAAAAGTTCCGCCGAACATATCAAAGAACGTATACAAAAAAGCGCTTTCATTTTTTTTCTTTGCTTACGGCAAAGTTTTGCCATTCTTTGTTGTCTTAATAAGCTTATAAGCGTTATCATAATGGGAATGAAATGGGTGATTAAAAATCGGTCGTTTTCATTAGGAAGCTTCTCAAGTTTATTAGTGATCGCTCAAAGCATCTGCAAACGAGGACAATTCGAATTTTTAGCTCTACTACCACCAAGCTTTTTGGGATGATATTTTTTAAGAGGGAGGGGGTTTTGCGGGGAGGGAGACGGGGTGGGGGAGCGGCAAAAAAGTCGAGAATTGAAGGCGAGGAGTTCCGGAGAAATAGTTTCCTTTTTTAGGAAAGAAAAATGAAGAAAAACATGAAGACTATCACTTTAGGCACCGCTAAGAGGACATAAGAGGACTTTAGAGAAAAACTACTTTTATTTATAGAAAGCTGGATTTCGTCAGATTAGCGGAAAATTTTCAATAAATGAAAAAAAATTTATTTGTTTATTTATTTATTTTTATTTGTTTATTTATTAATTCATTTGCTCATTTAATTTCAACTCAAAACTATTTGAAATTTATTAAATGAATTAATTCTGTTCACTCGAATAAATAAATCTAATAAGCAAAATTTCTATTAAATTTTTCGCTAAGAAATGAAATATAGCGTTATTGATTTTTGTTGGCATTGAACTATTCATTAGAAAAAAAAAGAAAAAAAAAGTTGAAAAATAGCACATCTCAATGTTCGATAGTGCAATGTTATTTTTTGAAATATTTTAGACGTTGTGACTAGTTGTTAGTATGTGTACGAAATGATGCACCTATCTAGACAATTGCACTCAACAACATTGGAATTTATTGCCTATTTTTATTGACTATTTTTTAACGCTCAATTGGGAATTGGCTATAACTTGAAATATTCTTTTTCGAGAGAATTTTATCAAATATGGATGAAATTTTATTGGTAAACTCAGATGTTGATAAGCTCATTGCAAGTATGTATGATTAAGCTGATAGCAATTCAAGTTTAAATGTAATTCATAAATATTTAGATGATAGGGTAATTGTTTTGAGATGAGATAAGGAAGTATGAATATTTAAGGAATTTTTCATTTAAAAAAAAACAACTCGAAATCTATGATAACAGCGAGACGCAATGAAAGAAATTAGGTACACTTTTAAAGATCAGGTTGCTTCGATGCTATGAACTTCCAGCTAACCAGGTGCAAGAAAAAAAACAGTCGTTGAAAAAAACACATTTTGCAAAAATTACTATAGACTGGAATGTGCTTTCCTAACGGAAAGCAAAATACTCGCGAACGCTATTAATGCAGTCGAATTTTGAATTCATATATTTGAATTTTGTAAACAATTAAAAAATTCGGCTTTTTTTTGCATTTTTGCCTAAATAAATTCTAGTAAATTGCACTTAATTTTGCATCTCAATCACCCTATCATAAATTTTGCACTTAGAAGTCAATTATATGCACTTTCCAAATTCTAATTGTAACTCTTGCAGATATTGGTTATAAAGAAACAGACAGGTAGGAAGGTGCAACTATGCAGACACAATAACACCATAGTGGGTTTTCGAGGGGATTGATTTTCATTGAAAGCGCATTATTAAGCACTATAGATATTCCAGCAGTTATTTACCTTGGTAGATGGAAATATAGGAAGATATAATGTATCAGGTTACCTGGACGCTTCTTCATTTATTTTCCTCATTGAAAAGCGGCTATTTTCCATTGATTTTTGCACATTGATAGATCGTATTTGATTAGAGGAAAAGAAGAGCACATTGTATTTTCATAATGGCGAAAACAATGACCACACATGATGATGGCATTTCTGAGTATTCTGTCAACGAAAACTTATGCCTTTTCATTGACGGAAAAGTGCAATACAGATGTATATTCAATCAGCATTCTTGGGAACTATAAACACAAATATCGCTTAGTCGTTTTCTTTTGTTAGTGGAATATTAAGAGCAGCTTTTTTATTAACTCACAAAGATATGCACTACATGTTCAGGTAGCTGGACTAAACGAAAGGTATTTGACTTTGAATTAAAGATAGACAAGATGGTTGATACGGCTCTTTCTTCCAGTTCCATCCACCTAGCTCTTTTGTTTAAGGCTTTTCGAAAACAATATAGGGGAAATATTCCTGGTATCTAACATGTGCTACTGAGGTAACAAGAAAGATATAGAGGCATCGAGATGGAGATTGTTGAAGTAGCCTATGTTGCTGATAGGTTATGAGGTACTTTCTGAGTGAATAAGGTGAAATGGGTTGTTGATTTTCTTGCTTCAAAAAAATTATGTATTGTAGAAGCACTATAAGAATATTTTAATGTGGACATCGCACTAAGTGAGAACAAGCGATAGGAGGCTAACTGCTTTCATTTTGGATGTCAACTCCAAAAAAAAATTCAACCCCATAGTTGTTATTTGAAAATGATCGGGTTCGTGTCACATTAACGACAATTTTTTTTGGCAAAGATATTTATTTCAATAAAAGATCTTACGAGTTAAGAATCTATCTTTTTATATGGGCATCGCTTCCAATGATTAGACATAAATTAGCACATTGTGATGCCAAATATTACTTGCTAAGGCAACGAAACTTGCCGATGAAAGGTAACGAAACTTGCACAATGGAATTTATAAATTTTTTCAATAGATGCTAGGCATCTATTGTTTCTATGCAAATAGGACCTAATGCTAAACCGCAATATTTATTTTAGTTGCTCAGATTCTTCGTGTGGGGTATTTTTTTAGTATCCTTCCTTTGTTCTCATATGTTTCATCCCTTCTGCAGCACAAGGCTGCATTTATAGAGCATCACTGAGTTGCTTTTTTTGAAACTTGCCCTAAGGCGAATAGATGAATTGCTTTTTAATCCATTTCATCAATTTATTCACCAGATGCTTAATGCTCGATGACATTTAAAAAAGAAAAAAAAAACAAGTTCAATTGAGCTGAACGATGTATTTCGCCTCAAATATAATGACATCAATCCATTTTCTTTGTACGACTAATTTCGCCGAAAATATAAATGAATATAAAATTTCCTCATAAGATCATTCGTAGTAGCGAAATAAAAATCTTTTATATTAGACATTTTATTATATCTTTTATACTAAATTCTTTATTATAACTTGAAAGAAAATTATTTCACTTGTTTACAATTTTTTTTTTCTAATTTACCGTTGTTCAATAAATCTTCCATCATATGAATAAAAATAAACGAGCAAATTTGCCGAACGGGAGATAGTTTTTTAAGCGCGTTGGCACAGGTATTTTTTTTGTGAAGTTTTTGAAGTGCAACAAATATTTGAAGTTTTTGAGTTGAACTATTTTAATTTTCATTTCATCGCTTGTACTTAATGCTTGATAAGGAGATATGCAAAGAAAGTAGTAAGAGGGAAATTTATAGCGCTATATCCCTATTGGTAACGGTGAAGCGCAATTTGTTCATTTCGGTTTTTTTTTTTTTTTTTAATATTTGCAATAAGTCGGAAAGCACAGCATAAATAGCTAATAATGAACTATTCAGTAATTAAATTCTTCATACGGAAACCAAATCCCTGCCAGAAAGGAAATTTTTTCAAAGGTAATTTCCTCCATTTCCGGTTAACTGATTTAGTTAGAAGGTGAAAACATTATGTCTTTGATGAATATATGTGTAAATAATTTCGATATATTTTGCCATTATAGACTATGTTCAAAACCAATTAAATTGACTATGGTCATGTTTGTTGGAATGATTGGAAGTGGCGATTCTCTATCACCAAATTGAAAACAACAATCAAGATCTAACACATCTTATTGCACAATCCTATAATTAATTTCTGGTCACCCTAAATTTCAAGCTAAAAAAGAAGTACAATTTCTTGAATAAAATTACAAAAATAATATAGAAGGGAATTTATATCCTAAAATTTCAAAATTCAGGTAGTGTAAAATAGGACTAATTGAATTTTGCTAGTTGAATGTGGCGAAAAAAATGTTTTATTTGAACGATAGGAAATTATTATATGAGTATCGTTCTATTAAATTCGCTCTTTGAATTGTTTTAAATATATTTGTTTTTTTTCTCCGATTACCTTGTTTCTTTAAATTTAAATTTATTTCCTTGTTTTCTTCAAATGGTACGTCCGAATACCAAAAGTACACCAACAAGAGTAAACAAATAATAAATTTTCCCCAAAAAGATGTTTAACAAATGAACTTTGATACTAAAGATCATTATTTGCAACATATTCTCTTTATTTTTAATGAAATGCAATTTCTAAGCAGTGCTGCTAGTCAATGAAATTAATAAAAAACACAAATTATAAGATCCAGAGGGACATAGGAATATAAAATCCAGGAAAACACGAAATACAAAATCCAGGAAAGCAATTTTCTATCAGAAACGATGGAAGAAGTTAAATACGTGTGATGCAAATTTTTGGGCATTTCTCGTTTGTCGATTTCTTACTAAGAGAAGCACCATTAATAAACACCCACGTCATTCTGCGTTTCTCATGAACTACATAGAAACGAGTTCAGTCATGTGCATCAAATAGAAATTCTTTTAAAGATGATTGCCCTTAGGCAAAAAATACTCTACTTCCCTGCCTCTCCCCGATCCTTCCTCCCACCCTCCCCTCTCCCCTCCTCCGCCTTCTGTAAAAAACTGAAATTAAATTGTTCGTGTGATGTATTTAATAATGGCGAAACGTATATGCATTGATAGATCGACATTCCCTTGATGCGAGTATTAATATGAAATTAACTGCATTGCACTTCGTTCACTTTTAATTTTTTAATATTTGCATAGATATGCGCTCTTTTATGGAATGATATACGCTTCAACTTTCATGATCCCTTCTCATTCTCCCGTCCTCCTTCTCCCGCTCCCCTTGGTATTTGTTCCCCCAACGAGCGGATGCACGAAGCGCCAAGGACAGTAGGTAGCCGTGTTTTTTCCTATTTAGGCATACCTATGATAAGGGTTGATTTATGAATAAGATATCATAACACGTCAACTAAAATAATTAGTGGTAAAATAGAATAACCTCAGAAATATGCTAAATTGAAAGTTGTATGGATTTGCTCACATTTGGTCATCCTAACTCTCTGAAATTATCTTTTTTATGTGTATATTTTTACATCTATGCAATTCGAAATGAGGGTAAATTTCGATACTATTCATATGATTGGTTTTTTGTTATGCAATTTCTTCGTCTCATATTTATTCCTCCTCTTTAGGTGATTTAAAATATTCTTTCAATTTCTAATCTTTTAATAGTTCTCGATATCCTTCAATAATTCTCCCACTTCTTTATCAAGCATACCAATAATTTCCTTTACACAAACATATTTTTCTAGATGAATGATTTTCCTAAGTTCCCCTCTCCACATCACCCTCCTCTCTCCCCCCATTGCTCACTAAGAAGCCTTTAAAACCCATTTACTATTTCAATGCATAATTTTGATCATTAGATGTTTGTAATTTGTATTTTTAATTCCACCCTATCATGGAATAGATCGATATTATTTTATCAACAATAGTGATCATGCCCAGATTAGAATCTACGTCAATCACTAATCACAGGTATACAAGGTGGAAATGCTCATAGGCAGGTGAGTCACGTCGTAGGTGGGGGGAGAAACACCGGATGCAGCAACATTTCATCATCACATCATTAAGAATGACGTGCAATCTAAAACATGCATTTTTTATTTCTACAAATGTTCACTTGATATTCTTGGATTAAAATTTACAAAAGGAAAGCATTTTTATATCTGTATCTGTTTTGTGTCTTTATCTATTTCTGTGCCTGTCTGTGTCTGTTTTGTGTCTTTATCTGTGTCTGTGTTAGTGCGCATCTATGATTGTGTCTCTGTGTATATGTATATTTGTCTGTGAGTGTCTGTTTGTGTCTGTCTCCATGTGCTTGTGTGTTTGCCTATGTCTGTGTACATCGACGTGTGTGTTCATATGAGTATGCACGTGTGCGTAATGTGTTCGGGATTGTTGCTGATCAATCTTACTTCTAAAAAACTACAGAGAGAATGCATCATCGGTGTGACTCGCTTATTTTCTTAGAAAACATAGAATTTTTAGTAAGTGGGGGCAGAATGATGAAAGAAATATTTTGGGTATTTAATCAGTCACCATCCGCCAGTATCTGAAAGAGCAAAGCTTCCCTTTAAAGCAGGCGTATTGTTGCAATAGCGATCCCTTCAAGCATAGGAGAAACCATTAAGGGCCGTTCAGCGCTTTCGTCATGTAGAGTCGCCTAGAAACGACGGTGTTCGATCCGAGTTCGTTGAATATCTCACAAATCGTGAATTGAAACTACTAGGTGAGGTGGTGATAGGGGTATGGAATACTAAACCATCCTAATGTAAAGATGCATGGCTAGCAGAAAATAAGGAAAGAGCAGATAGGATATAGCCGTGGAAAAGATACAGCCGATTGAAATCGTTTTCCGAGAAAACATCCACGAGAGAATCAGGCGCAAACAGAATACGATTATTCCCTCCATTGCTTTCATCTTTACGTTTCATAGCCTCGACGGGGGATGACCTTTCGCAGTTACTCAGAGGTCATCACACTTCTACAAAAATTGTTAATTTCGCACCTTGCAGTTATAAAATGCAAAGGTAAAACACAATCCTTAATACAGCAAAAATATAAGATGAGAGTTGCATTCTCTTCTTGAAAATTTTCATATAGGATCAGAAGTTCTGGACCTCACGCTCCGGAGCTCACCATTGTTTGTAATTGCGGGAGTCCAAAGAGAAAGATCAAAGGGTATGCACCGATATTATTAGTTGAATAGGCCGAAGAGTGGAGCTTTATTATTGAAATATAAACTTTCTTGGAGTATTATACAAGAAAACAATCCGAAACAAAAAGTGGTCTGATTTCTTTATGTTTCCATCTATATAAAATTCACGGCGAAATCTTCAATTTTTTTACTGAAATGTATTTTCAATTCCTACTTAAAGATACATCGAAAATTAATAAATTAATGTGTGGGCCAACAGAAAATATTAATATGATAAAGTGTTTTTTCATTTTAAATATGTCACATGAGCCGCTTTCATAGAACGCGCTTGATTCCAATTGTTGTTTTTATTAATCTTTATAATCACTGCGACGTTGACATTTTGATTTTGCAAAGAAAAAAATAAATAAAAAATGAAAAATGAAAAATGAAAAAGTAAGAATAAAAAAATAAAAATAAAATAAAATAAACAAAAAATAAATAAATAAATAAAAATTGCATCATTTATTACAAGTGGTGAATAACCGCAATTTTTATTTTGCGGAGTAATGATAAAATATCAATAAGTTCTGGTGGTAGTTGCCGATTTACTTTATCGGCGCATTGGAATAAGTAATCTTGTTCTTTTTGAAAGAATTGATGTGTCAATTTTGGGGAATTTAGATGTGAAGTAATGTGACGTAGTATTGCTCCCTTCCCCCTCTCCCCCCCTCCCCCCATCCCCCCTCCCCCCTCCGGCTTATACACATTTTCTAAGATCGATTTCTCTCAAAGTTGCACTTCATAGCTGGAAGTCGAAGAAAAATTGAAAGTCCTTACGAGGTTTGTAATGTTTAAAGTAGAGACCTATCGTCCATCCGGCCGAACAGTAAGAGCTGCCGATTTTTGCGGCTCCATGTAGATCTCACTACCAACCTATTACTAGTTTGACCTTTGAGAGGTCATACGTCACAAATGAAGATCTCAAGATGCTTGAGGTCGGAAAATGTGAAACTTTTTATCCTTCCCTAATATTCGAACTTTAGAGGTCAAACTTTAGGCGTGAGTAAAAGTATGGCTGAACGAAACACTGACAATAAAAAGGTGTCCATACGCGCTTTTAAGCGAAATTTCCTCAGAATGAAAATATTCTAATCACATAGAAAATAAGTAGAATGAAGCAATATTATGAGGCGAATTTATAAAATGAAATCAGCTAATTGTTTACTAAAACAATAATTGTTTTCCTCATCAAATGAAGTGAATGTTTATAAGGTGGCGCAAATAATTAGAAATTATTCGTCTATTTTCATGAAAAAATTTTCGTTGCAAATAATTTTCCAAAGTTAGCGGAATTAATTAATAGATGTAAATATTTGAATAAACCATTTAATTATCATGTTGAAAGTATTCGGATTGAGGGATATTTTGTGTAAATTAAAAAGAAATTTTATTGTAGAATCAACTGGCAATTGCTGAAGTTATTGTAAACATAACGACGATTTTTTTTTTTTTTTCAACGAATGTAATTTTTTTTTCTTTTTTTTTTTTTGGAGTGAATAGAAGTAACAAGGAGAGTGTTGTAGGCGTTTTCTTTTCCGGAAAAGTTTGCAATCAAATTACATAGTACTGGAAAACAATTCATTGAATCCTTGTTTCACTTTGTTTGCACTTTATTGCACTTTTATTTGTTTTTTTTTTTTCCTTAGAGATATGTAAGCATTTCCGAGAAATGTCTATTTTTATGCTCTTATTTAGCGAGTAAACTTCGAAAGCGAACTATTGTGCTCAACTTTTTTTTTTTTTTTTTTAAAAATTTCACCACTGGTGTCAACAATGATTGTAGCACATAGGAAAAACTTTAATATGATCAGCAACAGCATTATTCATCTGTTACAGCATTATTGTTTTTCTATTGTTATCATCGAATGTCACAGCTGTCAATAACGGATAAAATCATAATCGTCACTTAATAATCAATCTATCATGTAGGTTGTTCTCTGCAAACTGCTAATTGCATACTTTACGATGCTCATAATGTAAAGATAATTACTTTTGGCATGACAAAGACGCCGTTTTTTTTTTTTTTCTTGCGGGGTTCGCTAAATTAAGCGGCCAATAAAGCTAGATAGAGCATTTTATTTGTTATATTTTGCAACCAGTCGGGTGGAGAATTTCATAGAGAGCTAATCATTTGAGAAAGTTTACACGGTTGATTGGAATTCTTTAACATAAGAATGAACTTTTGAATACGATTGACTTAATGAGTGAACAGAATGAGAAGAATTATAAAAGCACATATCATGCCGATTGTTTTCGTAAGGTTTCCACAAAATTAATGACGTCTTTGAAGCTTGAAAACGTCGTTGTTTGTTGCAAATTTTAGTAAAATTTAAATAGAAATGTTCAACTTCAATTTTATCTCAAATATCTTAAGGCACTAATTTTTGAAATCATAAGAAACAGTGGAAGCACCCATTTCCCTTACGTATGAAGCAAACTTTTTCAAAAAATTTTGCTTTTTTTTAAAAATATTTAATGCATTACAATATTTTTACAGAAAAATTTTTTCTTCTGTATTTTGTAATACAATAGATCCATTCAAAGATAATTTGCAGTAAAGTTAGAGAATTTTTATGATTATATATTTTAAAATTTTCCACAATTCATATGAGCATAAATATTAGCAAAAATTTTCATAATGTCTACTATTGCTAGCATAAACAAATGAAATCTTTTTTTCTTGCAATAGAGGCAGCTTGTTATTTACTGCATTTGCATATTTGTAGATTATGAATTCGGTACCACCAATGTGATTAATTATAATCCTATTCAAGAAATTATTTTTTCATTCAAATAAATATCCATTTTGCATATTTTATTTCCGGCATCCTCATATTTGCATATTTATTTTATTTTTTTTTTAATTTGAAGAAAATGCATAAAATATTTTCCACATTTGAATTTTTCAAAATGGATTGCAAATTGATGAGAAATTCTATTTGACTCTCAATATTTCTGCAACAATCACGTCGATTAGAAAAAAAATTGGGACAGAAAAGAATAGGATAAAAATGACATATGTATAAAAAAAA
>JAAVTS010000101.1:28086-46429 GCA_022845575.1 Baylisascaris ailuri
CCCCCCCCCCCTCTTCCCCCACAAAAAAATTTCTTGAATTATTTGGTTTCTCAAATCTCTTTTAAACAATTTTATAAATTTCTTTCTGAAAAGAAAACTTTCTCGATATATTCGAAAAAAATGGTTTCAAAGTAAGGAAATGGAAAATTATTCGAAAAAAAGTTTGTTTAATTCTCCAGGAAAACAAGATTGTTTTTTCTTTTATTATGCTTGAAAAATTAATGGCTTCTTTCTATCTCTTTTAATCGGCAGTTTTTAATTTTTCTCTATATATGTCGTTTTTTTCTTTGTTCCCAGATTGTTTGTTAGTATACGTATGGTGTACATATACTGAATACGCTTTTCTTTTGAAAATTCTCTAATAAAGCATCAAATGTTGATTGTTGATTAATATTACATACTTATTTTTTATATTAAAACATGCAAGGAATTAAAAAGAAATGAATCATTTTCAGCATTATGAATGTCCTCTTGTTTCATTGAGATTTCGTTTTCTTGCTGTGTCATTGATCGATCGATCGACCATAAAGTAGCACTCAGAAATAAGTAAAAATGACTTGAAAAAAATATTACTTGTAATATTCATAAAAAGAAAAATAATAAGCAAGAAATAGATATAAAAATGCGGTGGTGTTGACAGTAATAAGTAGAATAATTTTTTATGAAAACTTTTCCCAGAATAGAGAAAAAAATCACCTGTAGGAAATTTTCAATGTACCAATTGATTTGCTAGGATGTATTCATTCAAATTCAGTGCAACTACTAATGTTTGATGTACTGCAATGGCTCATTGTTAGGAAATGTTATCTTCCTGTCTGTCACTCATATGTTTCGCCACATAAATATGGGCAGTTGTCGAAATGACATGAGTAAAATCGGGTGAGTCGATGAAAAGAAAAGAAATTAAGGAGACGTTCACATCATATAATGGACAGAATATGTGGAATTTGATAATAACCTCTAATTGAATGCTCAAAGATTACACTTAATTGAAATCGAGATTTGCTCAGAGATATTAAAATTCAGTACTTATTTTATTACTTAAACCTGAATTTTTATTAAAGGTAATATGAAGAAATTAAAATTAAAAGACGAATAAAGCGGCCAGTTTCTTGGCATTCAAGTTGAAGTAGCAATCTAGGTGACGACCATATTATTAGAATGTGAAACAATTAGAAATATTCAATTTTGCAATAAATATTTTCATTGACATGGTAACAAATTTAGATGTAGAAAGCTTTGCAAACGACATAAATTTGCATCAATAATTCAACAGATAAATAAATAAGTAAGTAAATGAACAAATAAATAAATAAATAGATAAATCGCACATACACAAAATATTGCATTTATTCAACGGCAATGACTAATGAATTTCCGTATCGAGAATTTCTAGCATCATTATGAATGGTTTAATTCATGTAATATATGAAATATACCGACATTACACATCGACCGACACATCTGATTATATGCAACGAACGGTTGATAACGGTGTCGAAAATTGTGGAAACATCTGTGCGGATTAAGGTTAGGTAATAGTTGGTCGTGTGGAGGGTGATACACTATGAGGGAGGCATGATATATGCGGACAATTCGCCTTTAACGTTCACATAGTAATTTCTCTTCACATTGCATCTGCGACTTCGAAGACTGCTCGTTGCTCATTGAGCTTGTGGCTTGAGATGAAGTTTTAGTGACCATCGTCTAGAGGTGCAAGAATAGTGAAGCAGTATGCCACTCCACATACTAATATTTAACTCTTTCAGTGGTTGAGAAGACAGAACATGAACCTCGGGAAGTTAGAGGTGCTCGGATCACAGAGACTTGAGGTTTTCGATTACCACAAAGATGCTTAATTGATCTGCTAGTGGTAAGGATTACAGAATTACTCGTTACAGCCCTGAATTCAGTAATGTTTTTTGCGGATGTGTTGTGTATTATTTAGAATTAGCGCTGCATACAATAAATAAAACTTAATATGCAAGATGGGTTCGATTAGAACGATCATTTATGCATAGTGAGTTGAAAGCAATAAAATCCCATTCTAGGTAATAAATGAACATCCTTAATAAAGGTGAAACGTTGGCATCTACCATGCAATCTCTAATTGATGGAGGAGGATATTGGCTCAATTTATAAGGAACAGGACTTTTACACTCTCCTCTATGCATAAATTACGTGAAGAAATGTTGACGCAGAAAAACTGCCAACGTTGTTATAGTGCATCTCAACAACACTTTCAACAAAAAATTTATGGCTGTTGACGGAATTGAGTTCAGTGAAGATAAATTAAGAGAAAGCATTCTACATCCCTACGAGTACTTTGTGTTTTTGCCTTTCAAAAGAATGAGCCGGAAGTCTTCGAAGGTATAAGCAAACAGGGGATGAGTGAATATTCGATTATTGAGCTAGTAGCCTCAGGTTATCTTAGATGCTGTTTTTGACCAATTTCCTAGGAATTCAAAGTCGAACGCCCAACAGAGTTCTTAACGAACAGTTTTTCATGAAGATTATTGACAATGTTTACGGTTCGAGTGTTTGTCCACAGACCTCTAGTCGTGCAGCATTACAAAATAGTGGAATCAAGCATGAATCAAAGTAAGCTTGATATATTATAATCTGCAACGAATATTTTCTGCAAACGAATTTAGTTGTGTTCACGCTACGGTCTTTCAACTTCACTTCACACTGGAACTTCTACTAACTAACGGAAAGCCGCTTCATACTTCGTAAAACGAATCGGGCACTCAATTCGCCGGTGGGTGCATTTTCCAGGAATAGGCCGAGCTAAACTGAATTGCCTCAACTGATGTTTAAAAAATCATAATACTGGAAACTAGCCAAGTTTAGGTAGTTTTATTCAACGCACCAAATTTGACTATCGAAATCAATGAGATTCAGCGGATGGATCAATGTAACTTCGCCGTGGATTTGTTGAATATTGTATTGCATAAAGTTT
The DNA here is from genome assembly GCA_022845575.1 of Baylisascaris ailuri. Lineage (NCBI taxonomy): Eukaryota > Metazoa > Nematoda > Chromadorea > Rhabditida > Ascarididae > Baylisascaris > Baylisascaris ailuri. The sequence continues at coordinate 31,049 of JAAVTS010000101.1, forward strand.
CCAGATAATTTCATCATTTTATTATAGTGCTCCTAAATTGCAGTTGCTTCAAGAATTCGTGAATTTATTTGCCCTTCCTTCGATGGGCCAAGCCATCCTATTGTAAAGGATTTCGTTTCAAAAATCCCCAGGTCATATGAAAGCGCGACAAATGAAGAACTTGCAATGGCATTGGTCAAATGGGTTTGTTGAACTGTTTGTTTGCATTTAGTTGTGCAAACAGAATGCAAACTCTTTATTTCACTAAATGCAGCTTATAAGATTTCACAACTCTATGCCGAAATTATTGACGGACAAAGAATTTAAGTTGTCTTATTAACATAGAGGAATTTAGTTTTATTAACATAGATAAATTTAAACACAGAATTGAGGCATGTTGAAGTAATCTATATTGTTGTTATTGTCGTATTTTTATTCACAACGAACAAAGGAATTGGCGACACAATAGATAGAAAATTTGCTGAAAGAAACTACGTGTGCATAAATATAGCACTAATAAAAGAAGAAACGTTGTTAATCCTCATTCATATAGAGTAGTTGAGATCGAATTTACGTGATATTCGATATAGTAAAATATACATGTAGGTCAAGAACGTAATAAGAACGTTTATCAAAATAGATAACTTTCAGATCAACGACTCCTGGTGGCTGATTCTTAATTCAAACGACTCTGAATTCAAAAGTTTTGAACATCATGCAAATTTGTTCATTATAAAAATCTCACCTTCCATTTGCATATTAGATATTAAATGCTTTAGTTCAGCAAATATCAACATTGCTTTCTTGAAAAGATCGCAGAATTCTTTTACAGTCTTCTAAAAAAGATCATGATCCTAGTAAACACGATCGTATTTCGGCGTATTTAAGTGAAAATCTTAAGATGCTTCATATAATCTGAGATATAAGGCTGTACAGAATTTTGCTAAAAGCGAAGCGGAGGGGGTGAATTATTTTCCAATATTTTTAGCACGCTCGATATCAGGGCATAGTTTAGGTAACCAATGAGGAAAATGCTTAAGGATAGCTAGTTGAGAACATAAAGCACAACGAAAATGCTAAAGCGCTTATGCTTGAAATACGTATTATGCAGCTGGCAACTGTAATTTTTTTTGATAAAGGTTCACAAGAGAGCAAGTACCAGTAGGACAAATTTTTGAACAAATTTGCCAGTGGGAAAAAATTCTGCAAATAAATCTGCAAGTGGGAAAAGTTTTAGGGTAAATTTTTTAAACGAAATTCTTGTCTACTGCCATCTGAAGTCGATAAAGGCTCAGCGTCTAGTCAGAGGAAACGTTTTATATCGAAGTTTGATCTGGGAAGTCTTATATTTACCCAGGGAAATATTAGACTATCCTTTTGTGACCATCTGATACAAACAAAAAAGTTTCCCAATTAGGCTTTTTCGTATTGCAGAGAAATCATTAGCGAAGTTTCCCAATTAGCTTAAAAAGGATAGTATGCTAACTTTTTCAGCTGATATTAAATTTTTAAATCACCCGCTTAGTGTGGATTAGTATAAGTAAAGATCTGAAGAGATTTTTTCAATGATTCAGCGCAGACCTCATCGTAGCTCTCAGGGTCGACGCTTCAACTTTAATCTTGAATGGCCTCTTTCGATGGAAGAATTTAATCTGTATCACATCTGTATCACGACATTAACTTAAAGAATATCACAAATTAGTGGCTATAGGCATTTAGCAAAATTTTGTTGTAAAATTTATCGATTGCTTTCAACAGTAAAGGGAGATCAATGCTTTCATTTTCAGGAATAAGAAGTATTATTGTTTCCTATGGGAAAGTTAAGCATGTAAACTATTACCCACTTTGAATGCCACAGAAAGATTTCTTTGCAAATCCTTTTGTTGCTTTCGATTGAATCCTCGGCAATAATTCTCGAATCAGCAACCTTTATCACAAGAATCCTTAACGAGCCTTAATTTATTATTAATATACATGGAGAAGACTTTTAGTTAATCAGGCAAATTAAGTATATTCTTTGAGTATTTTTTACTCCTTTCATACTATCCATGCAGGTCTTGAACACATTTTCTAAAGACCCTTTGGCATCCTCCTCTTTTATTGCTCGGAGACGACAGAAAAGGCTTTTTTTCTGCCGTAAAATGCTGTATTTGCATGCAAACCTTACGGATCCATGGTACCATTCATGTAGTAGGAAGGAAGCTATGGTAAAAATTTATTTTGGCTAAGAAAGCGAGACTAATATAGGATAATTAGGCAATCGAGACAGTCTAACTAGTTATTGTTTATTGTTATGGTTATTACATAAATTCTAATATTGAATTTTCTTAGAATTATATTAGCGTAATTATTTATGGAAAAATTTCGATTCACTTCCTGTATTAATTATAACGATAGTTTTACGTCGAAAATATTTTCCACGTGCATAGTTTAGGCGATTAGATTCAATAAGTTGCACTCATTAAGAAAAACTTCAATGAAGTTATCCAGGTTTGCGTTAATATTTACAAGACAACAACGATAATTAAAATCACTGAATATAATAGAGAGGTGGTTCAATGTGCGGGGATCAATAATTGCGTGTGGAGGTTTTTCGTTATTAAAGAACAACAGGTTTCATGCATGACAAACAACTATTATATGAAGTGTCATATCACAGAAAATACGAGCACAAAGCACGTCGCTACCAGGTGTTTTGCCCTCAAACGAGAAAGAGTTTAGGAAATCAGGTGTAGTAACGCCGTGCAGCAGCACTCTCTGTCCACATGATTGCACAGAAATGATGAAATAGTGCAAGTAGAAAATGTTCGCGTGCAAATGCTTTGTTGAAGAGAAGTTACAACAAAAATAGCTGAAGTGGACAGATCTACTCATACTTTCTTCGTAGCATGGCTAAATATGGATGCTATCAGAATCCATCAATTCCATCGATTCAGTGGTGACATGTGGAGTACCGCAGCAAAGATGAGATATTTAATTCCGCATTTGAAATTTTTAAAATAGTTACTCACCTCATATCCACATTGCAGCATATTCCTTAAAAAAGGGACTATGACCATTTCTCTCATATCATTGAAAGATAATAACAACAAAACTTTAGCTAGAACTTCAGCGTCCGATATCTTCGTTAAGTGACTAAATTTCTTGTCACTTTTGTAGCTGCCTTTCAGAATCATTGAAACCGAAACCGATATGTGTTCAACGATAGTTTTTCGAGGAAAGGGGAAGGGAGGGAAGGAGGAATTGCGTTGAAGGGATATAAAACTTGCATTAGGATCCTTTTTTATTCACATTATCCCATAGCCAACGAGCGATATAGATAGACCCAAACGTGCAAAATCGGGAAGCTTTTATATCAGGTAAGCATCGAGCTGATCAAACAGTTACCTTTAGCAAAACGTAAGCAATGAATGCGATCAGTCTACATACGAAGCGAGAATGCTCTCGAACTATCCGTCTAAGAGACCTGTGGCCATTCTGTTATAATCAGCAGAAAGCTGCAGCTGTCACCAAAAGGATTAAAGCTGTCAGATATGATCAGTACAGCTGGCATCTGGCGTGTCCATTCATGATAGACGACTTAAACATCGCTTACGGCTGAAGATTCAGTCAACAAATAGAAAACACGTTTTCATACCCTTGCTTTGTGCCAATATCAGTGCCATTGTTGAGGCTTACCTGTCGTTGGCGGCATTCGTTTGAAATGATGTATAGTCTCCTTCATCACCATCACCTTGCTAATAAATCTTTTCCCACTTTTCGTCAAGGATGCATCAAGTGGAATATTGAAATCCACAAAAATGTTCCTTCGGAGCGGTTTTAGTCAAATGCTTGCTCCGATGAGCCACAGTTGATCGTTTAGCAAGAAACCGCTTTTCTTTGCAGAGCTTGCAACATGTTAAAGAGGCTGCGCTCCAGAGCGCCCAACCTCACTATTTTTTTGAGTACTTGAGTATGTATATGGTACAAGTATCAAGGTAAAAGCCTCATCGCATATGCAATATCAGCCAAGTGGGCCGTACAAAAGTGAACATTTTGAAAGGTCAAGATGTGAGCTTCCTCTTGAGAAAAAAGGTCTGTACAATCTAGATTGCCTATGTCAGGATCTATGACGAGAATGACGAGAATGCTGCGTGTACTTTGTGCCAGACGGTTGTCGATCGACTCCGGTGTTATGTTAGAGCAAAAGACAGTTTGTTTGAATATTATACATTATTTAGTAGTTCAGGAAACTATTGGTGAAATTTTTTTCTTCAGAACTTCTCATTTTTCTCTATGGAAGCTTATTTGTTCGGCAAAGAATTTTTTTTGTTCCATAGAAGAGAAAGACGATGCACTGCTGCAAATAAAGTAAGTGATGTAGTATATACGATTGTAGGTGCATTATAGCGATGATATTTGAAACCTTTTGGCATTCTGCAATATTAAAATTGTAAACATTAATATTGTAAACATAATAAGTAAACATTCTGCAATTCTGCAATATAAATGACGTCATGCGGTTCATTCTGTATCTAGAAGATACGCCCAATAAAAAGAAACCATGGCGTAACGATTGCACCTCTTTGTTTATCTTTTCCTATATAAACGATCTTACTTTGCACGTCATTTTTTGATCTATCTCATGCAATATCATTCCGATGTAATGTTTTTTGTGCCTCTCTTTGCTATGACGATAAGCAGACAAACACTTTCAAATGGGCAAATTTAGGTGAACATTCGCTTCGAATGAGAGAAAAACGACCTGGAATAGAAGCAAATTAATCATTCATTTTGCTGAACATTGATCGTCTAGTGAGCTCAATTTTTTCCATTTCCTTTTGTCTTAATTTGGGTTCCACATGGCTATGGCGACAAAGGCTTTGAGAATTTCAACAAATATTCCAACCTGAAATATCAATGTCGAACACCTTAAGTATGAGCATCGTGAAGTAAATTCAAACCTGAAGAAGGATTCATTGACTGTATTAAGAATTTTTTTCAGCAATGAAAAGATGATAGAAGAAGAGTTGGGGCTCCTCGAAGTTATTGCATTAGTAAAAAGATATAGAAGCCTAAAAGGTCATATAACAATTGGTTCAGTCATGTTCACTTTCATGAAGAAATCATAAATCAGCATAATTGATTCAAGCATCATGCCCTGTCAAGGAAATTAGCAATTGGAAGCAATTCATTTAGGACAGCTTCATTCAAGTCTTTTTTTCGAGGAATGTTTAAAGACCAGCGTGTAATACAAGTGCATCCATGGATTTCGTAGGATTTCCATGACCTAAGGGATGCTTCCACGCGCCTCATAAGGCCTATTTGCTTTGCGGATTGGTGCGAGCGCACATCGATCGATTCCCTAAGTAATGAGGCTAAATTGAAAATGATGTATTTCACGTCATTCCGTTTGAACAAATTACACCTGCAGTAACTTTAATTGTGTCATAAGATATTTAAGTGAATGAGCGCTTGATGGAGTACATATCAACTAATGTCGGATCGTGAAAAAACTGTATGGGATGATGGACTTGGAGAGCTCAAATTCTGAAGTTCGAGGGCTCAATTTAAGAGACTCAAATTGAAGGACCCAACTTTTTCGGTATCTCAAAAAATTAGCAAAACAAGCTGCGTTAAATGTTAATTGTGCATTTCAGTAGCAATAAAGCTTCCTGCTACTAGTGAATGATGTGATAAACATATTCAAACATCTTATAAGTATTTATAATGCAATCTTCTTTCAAACTATTTCACCTCATTTTACACTTATCGTTGCATTGGCTATTAAGTATGCATATCGAAAACAGTATTGGTCTTCTAGTAGTACCATCAAAATTTACTAACTTGCTTCATTAAGGAAAAAATATGCTCAGAATTTTGAGTTATTATATCCTGTTAGCATAACCACACAGGGTGGCGCAACAGTAGCAATTTACTTTTCCATATGCAAAACATTGCTGCTTTCGGGCCAACCTGTATATTAAGTGAGCGATAATTTGTTCTTACGAAGTATTGTGTATCTATAATGTAATACAATGCGGCTCATATAAGATGGCGAATTTATATGGAGTAAGTAGACATCCACATATGGGAGACATGGCTAATGGAGCAAAGTTGATGGAATCCGTAAACTCTTCATGGTTTCCTAGGGATTTTTTGCCCCATCTTTCTTACATTTTACCGAAACCGTGGCTAGCGACTATCTAACGCCACCAATTCCTCGACAGACAGACAGACTGACAAAAATACGGGGAGATAGGCAGGCAGAGAGACAAGCGGACAGATAGACGGGCAGACAGAGACTGTGAGACAAAGGCGGGCGGAAGAGCACACAGACGGAAAGGCAGACAGACAGACGGAAAGATGGAGACAGACGGAGAGACAGACATGCGGACAGGCGTGCAGACAGCCAGAGGGACGAACAGACGGGCAGGCGGAGAGACAAACAGAAGCATGGAATGAGGCGGATGCACAGATAGACAGACGGGCAGACAGGCAGTCGGACGGGCGAACGTACGGACGGAGAGATAGAGGGACAGACAAACAGACAGGCAAAGAGGCAGACGGGCATGCAGACAGATGGACGGACGAAGAGAAAGACGGCGAGGCAGAGAGACGGACGGAGAGACAGACAGATGGGCAGTTCGACGGACGCACAGACGGACAGACGGACAGACAGATGTCCGGCTTGAATTTTTTTTTATTCAGTCTAAAACAATCGATCTAAATTTTCTATTCCTAGGCTGTTTATGAAGGTGGGGTCGAATGAATGCGTGGAAAAAGAGCATAATGCGCCAGCTGTGTGTGAGGCTCCTTCGGTCTTTTGACTTTCTATATATTTCTGCAAAATTTTCAAAAATTTTTTTTCGATCGCGCTCGTTCGCTTGCAGCGCAAAGTATAAGTGTTTCATTTACTTCGATGAAAATTTCAGCAGTTTTGGCTGCTCCTCTTTGGATTTTAGATCTCATGCATTGAGAAAGGTGGTCCCGCCTCATCATCTACGAAATCTAGAATTACTTCAGTCAACTTTTGAGCTCAATTTCCTCAGTGACTTTAAATAAGAGTATTAAAAGTTACGACGGTGTCTTGACATGCACACAGTCACCACATCATTCTGAAACTCTTCCGTTCTCTGAAACTCTCTTTTATCCTGTATATGCGGTTCACACGACTAGAGAATGGGAACCAGCAAAAGGCTTGCACAGCATTTGCGACTAACTCATCTGATGGTGAGCACTCATATTAGCATTGCATCCGAAAAAATATCCGCACCACTTTGGTAATATTATTATCTACACCTTAATGGCAATTTTGTGGTCGCACTGGTATATTTCTTTTAACGAACATTATCATGCGCTTATTATTGTTTATGCAGTAGCATTATCTACGCATTTGGTGGTATTAGTAGTAAATTAACCGCGATATTAGCGGTGTAGAAGTGATAATACTGCCACACGCTTTTCGATCGTTGTGCAAGTTTCCGTTTGTGCGATTTCCGATCATTGTGGAAGTTCGGTGATTTCGATACTTCTTAGCAATAAATTATCAAACAAAGTTCCCAGAATCTATGAGAGAATATTGTAGTTCGTATTGCAAAAGTTTTCTTTTTCTGTAACTTCTTCATTAACCATAATATTTCAGGATTCGTTTCATTCCGATTTGTCAACGACTCCTAGGAAGGTCGCTTATATTTGCTCAATATTCGAAGAAAAATGCCACAGAATTGCACGAAAATTATCAACCGGTAGTTTTAACATCTGCATTTTGTTGCACTATCACGAAAGATTCGCGATATGCGATCACTCAGTTCCTTACCAACTAATCAATAAACGAACAATGGCGAAAGGTGGTGGGCTTTGCACTTGGTTTTAACGAACAGCAACTGATTTCCTAATGAAAAGGCTGCAGAGCGAGTAGGTTTATTTTAGCGCCTGTAAGAGATGAGATAGTATTAGCTTCAATAAAGCTTAGTGCTTATGTATTCTCAAACCTCTGTGCAATTTTGTTGGAAATCATGATCAACAGATGACTATTTATTGGGGTATTTTCACTTCTTTGCTAATTTATTTTTGGCCTTACTGATAGGTGATTTTTAGTTTCTTTACTTCAAAACAGTGACCATTGCTTTATTTGAAGCCAAGTTATGGGTAATTCCGTGGGAATAATGGTATTCGCTTGCGATCGTGAAATTTTCTACTCGCAACAAATAGTTCATGAACACACTATCACAAATTGTTCTAAGAGACGACCTCCAATACAAGTGGGAATATTCACAAATGAAGTTGTTTCGCTGTGAAATACTCCGCGCTCAAGTCTGGTTGCCATTTCGACAGCTTCATTATTTCGGCTCTTATTCGGCAGTATGAATGAGGTGAAACTGAAATCTCAATTTAAAGCGTGCTTGATAGATTCTTTCCAATTTCAGGTGTTAATGTCTTATGCAATTGCAATTATTGGTTATCGATTGATTTGTGCACTTTGCAATTGCAATTATCAATTGATTTATGCACACCACATTAAAAAAAAAAACCCTTATATTTCTCTTATATTTTGCTTATATTATCCCTATAAGTTTCTACAACCTCATGTTTTTTTTCTTATATTTTTCTGCAGCCTCATGTTTCTATTGATTTCAAAGTTGCATTGTCTAATTATGCAAACAAATAAATGACTGTATTTAATTTGCCCATATAAACGAAAAGGCAATTAATCTAGAAACTATGAAATTTCTTTCTTCAGGCTTTAACTCAATTTTTTCAGTATTTATACATCAAGAAAGATAAATGTATATCAGATCATGCCATTTTGTGCATTACAGCAAGTATAACTCCAGTCCTAACTGCTTTCGAGTTGAAAAAAGAGACAGACATAGACAGACAGATACTTGAACAGAAACGATACCACCACACCTCACATTTTTGAAGTAACTTTAGAAATTTAAAAAAAAAAAATGGAGAAAGCAGCTTATGGTATATTCTGATCGACAAATGCCGCTACCCCAATGTGTTTGTTGATGAGGCAAATCAATTTATCATTTTTTCAACGCATGAGGAAAATAGACGATGAAAAAAAATAGGTGCATCGTATAAAACATTTTCACCTATATTATTTTCACCTGCAAATTAATGCCCACAAATCAGTGCTCACCTGCATTTCCTTTCTATTACTGCTAACAAAACAAAAGTAATCTATTAGATTTTATTTCCTAGTGGTTTACTTCAAAGAGATTATTTTATTTGCTACAATCGTTGCTGCCAATAGATTTATTTTCCTACTATGATAGCATCTTATTCGATTAAACTTTTCAGCATTTTCCAGCATTGAAAACAATACTCTTTATGACGAATAATACTGGAAACAGGAGGAAAAAATGTCGATTGCTACTTGCCTAGAATTTTTCGTATCACGCCACCTTTACAGCGCGCTGACGGCGCAATCAAAGTACATGGGGCACCTCTATGTATTTTGCGCTATTCCGCTACGCTACGAACGGCTGTTTTCTTTCATAGGCGATATTTCGCATTTACGAACTAAATATCAAATATTGATTCCTGAATTTGCACCAATCCTCTCCCCTAACTATCTTAAGAAAAAATTTGCGTGAATATTTAAGAGAAATACTCCTCGTGGAGAAAATATTGCCTGCTGTTTCCTTTCTTACGTGATATTCCGCTCCGAGAAATGAATCTAGAATATTCCATCCGGCTTCCCGCTCGTCCCCTACCCCACTTCGAGGGAATTTGGTGTCAGCATTGAAGAATTGCTCCTCCTCGAGAAAATACTGCATACAGCAAAATACGTGCATATGAGCTAATTGATCATATGAGGCTATATAAGGTCGATTATCTTCATATGCAGGAAGCTTATGTATGTGAGGGAATTTCTTCTAAAATAAGCTCTGATGAATTCAATAAAGCCATCTATTCTTTTGAGAGGTTTAAAAGTTTTCCGTCACGGAAATTTGCTCGAAGCGATGCAGAGCTTTTGCCTTCCCCAATTTCTTATATAGCTTTCGAATTATTTCAATTGTTTATTTATCGTTTATGACATTTTCGTTTTATTATTTTTGATTGTTTAGAAATAAATAGTTTCTCTCTACTTCAATACATGTGCACTCTAGTTCCAGTTTTGATTACAGGAAAGTATTGCTATAAATGTTCCATCTTTTTATATTGAGGATAATACTACGACGCTTAGAATCCATGCGCTAACAGGCATTTTGTCGTCTAATCGCGGTGGGCACATTTTCTATGCATTCTGAGAAATAAGGACTATTTTTGACGGTTCTTCCAACTTTTTGTTAAATGTATCATTATTTATTACCAACTTTATAGCTATTGTTAATAAATACGTCAACAGAAATATTAGTCATGTGATGAGGTAAATATGCAACGATGAATAATGTTCCAACTACTTTAGAAATATTGGAAAATATTGATCTTTTCTAGATTATTGTCTCCATATTTCAATATATCCAAAGAAAAGTGCAAAAGTGTTCGACAACTCTGCAAAAATGGAAGTGAAATATAATAAGAGATAGAGAAATAGTCGTTTAAAGTTGTAATGAAGTTGAAACATTTGAATGCAATACTTGTGAAAATAATAAAAAAAAATCTATCCATTTCATAAAGAAAATAATAACTTCAATAAGAAGTGGAAAATGGAAAAGTCTGTTTGCTATGAATTTCATTTAAAAAAAAGTCGTTGCTCGAAGAATGATGCATACAACTGAAAGTTGAAATTTCCAACCTAGAAGTTCAGTGTTGTGGTTGAAGATTCAGGAAACATTTTGGTTTCAAGAACGGCTGAAATGCTGAGCTCATAGATGGAAAGTATGAGCCAAGTGGGTGGAGGGGGGAGGGAAGAAGATGGAGCGACAAAAATGATAGCGGAGTAATCACTCTGAGGAAATAGAGGTGGCAAATAACAAAGGTTTATGTTTTTCTATTCCATACGTTCTTTTTTTTTTCTATAAGTCTATTCTAATAAGCACTGGCACCAATGCTTAGACCAAAACTAATAGAATTGCAAATCTTCGGAAAACATTTTTTTGTGGTGCTCGCAGACCAAAGAATTTTCCGACACATAAACAGGTGCAACTTATCTATTACTCGTCATTTGGCAGCCTTTCATTTTTTCTTCTTCAGAGCACAAGTGCTCTTTTTCCCCGTGCTGGCAATTAAGAACGTCCGTCCTCTCAAGAAACCACTTCAAATTTTAAGCGTTCTGAAATCATCCTTTCCAATCAACATAGGCCAGCTTGAGTTCGATAACTCAACAAGACCAAGCAGGTGAGGCTCCACGATTCGATAATCTATGCATTCTTTCTCATCATCAATGCAATTTTAAAATACTCGGTGACAGCATTTCATATCTATGATCTCTGAAACCCCTTGTACCTTATTGAAAATTTTTAATGTCCTTCGAGATGAGCGTCTTTTTCTTTTTTTTCCTATTCTACGTGCCGACGATTGATATTGTATAGGAACGTGTGATTTTCACATGTAAAAGGAAAGAAAGATGTTTTTGCAGTTTACAAAATTCAACGGAAAAAAAAAATCAATTTTGCATTTTGCATTCGCAACTTATCAGTTATTCTTGCGATGAACGAATATTCTCTCTGCATCGCAATATGCTGTTTACGCATTTACAATGTATTAAAATATGTTTACAAAAAAAAAGAAAAAAAACTTCATAGTACATATTAGAGATTCTTTGTTGCACGAAGCGTTGACGCCATTATATGTTTTATTTATAAATCTAAAAATAGGGATTTGTAGTGTAGCGAATCAGACCACCAAAACACGAAGGTGGTGAGATGAAATGTAATGTGTGAATGTTTTGCAAGCATCCGGTTGCAATTGTTTGTCATATAAATTGCATTTAAAAGACGGCAACAGCAAATACGATAAGTTTTATAGTGTTGCGCACTTCCAACTTGAAGTGATGCACCCATCACTTCAAGTTGGATGGGTAACATAAACTTTCCCTATATTTTATTGAACCTTAACAAATCATTCCATCGAATTTTTGAAATGGTTGGAAACGGATATCACCACTAATTCTATATTCAGATAAAAATTGAAAGGCATAGACAGAGAGGGAACAGCATGATGCACAAGTCATTTTAGCGATCGTCATAATTTTGTGAAAGAAAAAATTGTAGAAAAAGAAGCTGCTATAGGTAGAAGAAAATGCGCCGATGAAATGTGAATAGTAGGAGTAATAGTTAAAATGCCCTCAATTTGCATATTTATAAAATAAAAAGTAGGATTTTTGATGCATTTTTCTATGTTTGAATGAATTTCATGTCATTGTTGATTTTTGTTTTTTCGGTCGTATAATTAAGGATCACAAAAAGAATGTATTTACTGCTCGTTTTATCAAAATGATTAGAGTAAATGAGTAAAAAGTTTCATTTTGGAGACAAAATATTCGCCTATCAACTACTCATTTTTTAAATCTAGGAAACTTTTGTGTTAACCAATACATTTTATCTAATCATCCAACATAACAAATTTTGTTGGTAGATTCACACGAATTGGTCAATATTTCAACACTAAAAGAGGTGCTTCATTCTACAACCTTTCTGAACTTAAAAAAATTTTTTTTCCTGCATTTTTCAAAATTTACCCCATAAAAATGTTATGTAAATATGACAATATGACAGTGCATATATTCAAATATGTATGGAAGCATTTATTAAAGTTGCATCCGTCTCTACATATGTTGTTGATGTGCGATTAATCGAAGGACGCGTAGATTGGTTCTTATTGATAAATCGTTTCGCTGTTAAGATATTGTTATCACTCAGGAAATGGCTGCAGTTATGACACAAAATGATGCCATTTGCTATGCAAATCGAAAGGCTTTCAGGGGAGGTGAAATAACCAATCAAACAATAGTACTTGCAGGGGCGATAACAATTTACCTTTAGGGAGTTATAAATCTGTTTGCGTCGATTATTTCCTATTAAACGTTTAGGTCATTGATAAACAGCATTTCTTTATCTTCTGAGATCTTCAAGATCAAAGAAGCATCGCTAATCCACAACCTAAATATAAATGAGCAATCCTTGCAGATAAATGTGAATTGTTCGAGAGGAGATGAATCAATCTTAGAGATGTATCAGTCCCTCCAGCTAAAATTTGGTTGCCACCGGCGTTATTCTTGCCTTCTCGATCATTTCAAAATCTTTGAAAATTTCTTGATTATATGTATACAAAATAGAATCTCTATCTTCAAAATCAGTCTGTGTTTTAACCTCGACGACTATCCGTAGTATGCTATCGATGAGATATTTCGCTAACACGCTCATTGTCTATATGTTCTCTCTTCAACGGTATTTTCAACAGGTTTATGGCAATGAGTGCGTACTTGTGGACGTATTACTTCATTATTAAAGTTAGAGCAATGGAATTTTCTAGCGTTAGTGCGTACCATGGACTTTTTTCCGATTTCCCCGATTTTCCATTTGCGATTTTCCAAAAATAAAACATTTTTCGTTGGAAGTCTATACGGGTGATCGGCTAATACATTGCTTTACATTTTCTGCTATTGAAAGCTGATAGCTTATGAAACTCTTCAGTGATAATAAACTATTGCCGCATATCTTTGAGCGGCCTTATACAGCATCAACCATTTCCTTGTGGTGGAATTGTGGTTTATAATGTACTGAAAATAATAATGTAACCAACAGCAATATAATATAGATTTTTCATACGGCATTTTGTTCTTTTTTTGCCGTTAATGGTGCTTCGAAATTTCTAGTAGTATTTATTTTGTTGTTTTTCTAACTTTACTTTGAGGATGCAACCTGAAATGCACCCCTTAAATCCTAAAAAAAAAATTAAGAACCTTTTTTCAATCTTTATAGGAGAATTCTATTAAGACAATTAAAATTAGGTGGGAGAGGGTATTACGAACATTGAAGAGAGGAGAGAAATTTGCAGATTAGCAATAACAAGTTGGAGCAAATTGATGAGGCTATCTTATCTTATCGCTTATTGATAAGATTTTCTGCAGTGCGAAAAACAATGAGATGTTAAATGCAAACGGAATAACAAGGTAATAGAAAGACGTTAGTGATGCAGAATTGATCGAATGTTTTTGTTGCCGATTGCTCTCAATGCCTTAGACTTAGTAGATACACCTGTCTTATTATTATTAAAAATCATTTTGCGCAAAACGACAATGGTTCATTGCAGCATAGGAAAGGAGTTGTGCTTTCAATAAATCTAACATCGAAAATAAGTTTTACTATTTAAGTGCATTTGTATTCGTTAGATGATGATAGATATTTTTAAGTTCCATATATAACAACTAGATGGCATAGGTAGATGTCATGTCACTAGTTATAAAACATCGGTGTAAATGAAGAGGTTTTCTATACACTCTTGTTCGACTGTCAAATCTTTGCATTTTCACGTTGAATACTCTTGTTTGTTTTCACTACTTATCTTAACCGGAATTAATTGAGCGAATATATTCGAAGTTTTGAAGAACTTCGGTTGTGCGTCCGCAGTGAACGAAAAGGTGGGAATTATACGGAGGATTTTAGTGCATTTGGACATGAATGACAAATGGAAGCTATCGTCTTTGGTCTCACATTTATGCGTGATACTGGTAGTAATATTAGGCCATGCTTGATCAGTTGCGTTAGGAATTCATACCATTTACTCATCCCAATCAGCATAGCCCGTACAGGTGAAATGAGCTGTTATAGGCAGTCGCAGTTGCTCAACAAGGTGCTCTGTCCACCTACAGACGCTATCGGATTCAAGTCATATTGTGTATTCACTTCGCTATACGAAAGCTCTTCTTCCATCATTTCTCCTTAAATATTCGATGTTGTGAGGGTTTGATTCTGTTTAAATTAATGTGTCCGTCGTAGTGTGAATTAGACGCGCTGAGGAGACTCAGTCGGTACAATGATGGAAAAAAGTGTTACGTGGTTGTGAAAAAAACATTTGAAATGAATTTCGGCAGGATTCAACAAATGCTGATATTATTGTACTTGTTGAAAATTTGTGACGCTTGTTTACAAAGCTTATGCATCTTCTTTTCATTTTTTAATTGAAATTTAGTGGTACTTAGCATTATCATAATGGATGGTGTTGATGAGAGCACACTCAAGGCCGCTGAGGAGCAATATCTGGCACCCGATTTCAAGGAAATTACCGAAATCAATGAACACTCAAAAAAGGTTTCTTCCGCCAACCACACATATTTGAAGCGTAGTTGCTATATATGAATGTAAATACAAATATAAGTATAAATATGAATATGAATATAAATATGAATATAAATATAAAAATCAATATAAATTTAAATACAAATGTAAATGTAAATGTAAATATAAATTTAAATAGAATATAAATAAATATAAATGTAAATGTAAATATAAATATAAATACAAA
>JAAVTS010000101.1:46500-80640 GCA_022845575.1 Baylisascaris ailuri
TAAATAAATAAATAAATATATATATATATATAAATGAGCACTTGCTAAACGCGAAATTTCTCAATTTGCTTACTTCCTTTTATTCGAGGTGCAGTTTTTGCTTTTATTCGTAAAGCTGCACTTTTCGGAATATAGATGAAATGAATCTTTTTATATTTTATAAAATTCGGGAGAGGAAGGATTATAAAAGTAGGGGTTTTTATGCGTTGATTTTCTAGGCGAAAGTAATGCGCTTACATTAAGGCATTTAGTCATTTCATTTCCCATCGCCAAGGTTTCATTGTGAACTTACTCAAAATTGTGCATTTAGCTTATTCGCTGTCTTAATTCTTTTATTGTTGCTATGCTTCAGGTGAAATTTGTCGCTTCAATTGTTTGGAGGAATGTCACGCTATTCGCTTTATTGCATCTATCTGCTCTCTTTGGCGCCTATCAGATCATTTTTGTGGCTAAATGGCCAACAGTTTTATGGAGTAAGTGAACAATTTTTCCATTGTCTCATCCCAAATTTTCAAAAATCCGCTTTTTTATTGATTTTAATTTTTAAGTTGTTTTTTTCTCACAAAATCATCAAAATATTCGACGTATTATGTGGAAGCGCAAACTTTGTAATCAACTGTGATATGAATTGCTGAACAGGATTAATAAATATATGCTGGGCATATCATTTACTTTGCAATATCAACAACATAGTCAAATGGTGAATGAAAAGTTTGCCAAGAATTCCAATAACTTCATCGATCTGTATTGTTATGCTTTTTACGGATAGCAATACTTTGTCCTTTTATGGGTCATATATCGTTTCGCATAATACGAATAAGTCAACCCGTAAGCAGAAACACCACACTATAAAGCACTAATACATGTGCTGTAATGATATGTTAAATGATATAGGATAATGCAGCCTATTCCTTATCAAAGAAATGACGTCACCATTAACCTACAGTTTCAAGGTTTGCAATGCATATGGTTTTCCTTGCTTGGGCCATTGAAGTTTTTTTATTATTTTTTTTTTTTCAGCAGCAGCTTGTTGGTTCCTCAGTGTTCTCGGCGTTACGGCAGGTGCCCATCGTTTATGGTCACATAAGAGCTATAAAGCAACTTGGCCAGCGAGACTTTTCTTTATGCTTTGCAATTGCATTGCATTTCAGGTGCGTTTTTTCCATTAGTGTTGCAAATAGAACACCTCAATTGCAATTGAGGAAAATGGTCCTTTTGCAATGATGGAATCTAGCCGTAGTTGTAAGATCGAAATAAGTTTCATGAGGTATCCTCACATTTTATTTCCTTAAATGTTAGGATATTACGCTCATAGACTTGCACAAAGGAATCTAAACGAAAAGTGAAAAAGCCACGTTCATCGCTTTTGCAATTAATGGTAGTGAGCGGCGCAAAGCGAAGGCGTCAGGATGAATGAGGTTAAAGGGGAATTAAAGTGGAGTACAAATAGCCCACCATCCCCATCTTCCTTTATAGGCGGCACTGTTTGCACTAAATATAATATCTCTACCACAACAAGGAGTCATCTAGATCTTATTCTCATCTAACACGCAACTAGAATTTTATTTCTTCTTGAGGAATTAGTTTCTTTGTGCATCTCATATCTTTGAAACAAATTCTTTATGCATCAGTGTTGATATCGTTTGATACTGCCACCATATATGAAATAATAATATTTTGTAGAACGACGTAATTGAATGGTCACGTGATCATCGATGCCATCATAAATGGATGGACACAGATGCCGATCCTCATAATACGAAGAGGCAAGCATTACCATATTCTCAACTCTTTGAGAGTTATCGTAAAACGCTCTGATGAAATCCAATGGAACCAAGAATTGGCTTCATTGCGTTGTTTTTGATTATATGCAAACATTTTTGATTATATGCAAGTATTTTTGCACCAAATGAGCTGATAGTCATAGTTGACTCCCAAGTGAGGAGTGACAAAAGCTTTATTAAACACTATGTGTTCAGCTGTTGAGTGGCTAATTCGAATGTTATCATTTCGGATAGCTTCCGGGTACTATTTAGAACGATATGATGTAGGACTTTTCTCTGGCACCATCGGGCACCCATGCCATCATGTTTCGTGACATGGCAAGAAGTATTTTGACTAGCGTCGTTTATATGCAAATTATGCTTTGTCTGTTAACCTGGGTATAAAAAACGAAAGTTTTGATCGAAATGACGTCATCACTGTATTCGCAAAAAGAGATCGGGTGCGGTAAACATCCGCACGAGCCTCGAGTAAGGGAGCAAGTGAAAAGCGAACCCTCAACTATCATCATTCGTGCTACAATAGCAAAACGTCATAAAATATCCATGCCTGTAACATATGCTAGAAGCAAGGCAATAAGGAGGTAGTATTCTTAAGCTTTTATTGTTGAAGTCTTCAAACTTTAGCGCTTTGAGCATGAACGATTAGAGTTGTTGTGAACTTCTGGAAAATATACATCCATGCATGTGCTTCTATTAAAGTGAGTTGGTTCTGCATTTCGCTAACGTTAGAATATACGAAAGATTTTACTTTACAGAGGATTCTTCTTCTCGCATATGGGTTGGCTATTGGTCCGGAAGCATCCTGAACTCAAACGAAAAGGAGCCCAAATTGATTTAAGTGATCTTTATGGAGATAGTATTCTCATGTTTCAAAGAAGGTATTAAATTAGCAGTTTTGTTTCATCGATTCTCTTCGAATTTTAACGAATACTACAAAATTTTCGGTATTATTGAATGGTACTAGTTTCCTTTAAAACAAATGCAAACGAGAGGTGGGTTTTTTTCTAATTTTTTCATCACTTCTTCCCTCTTCGGCAGTTAGTTTTTCTTTGAGTGTGGAAAAGCAATAGAAGTTTTTATTGCACGCTAAGCTCTTTTTTTTTCAGCGCTGAAACATCTAATTGTGAAGTGAGTTAATGTTCAAGCGAGGCAGCTAGCTGGTTTTCTTTATATTTGCATAAAATTGTAGTTGTTATATTGTTGCGAACAATTGCATCGAAAGTAATCGTCTCTCACTCAATATGTGCGGTATTTATACGGCACTTCATTCTCCCCGTATTCTTTAAAGTATTGCATAGAACTGAAAAAAACTGCTTAATACGGTCTGTTGAACTAGCTGATATAAAGGAATTTTTCATTGAATAAAAGAGTGAGTGATGAGTGGTGAGTGATGAAGAATTGCTATTCAAGGCAACTTAGTAGGAATTTAATGGGTTGGATTTCTCGGATTTCCAAGTGAACGTATGAGAATAAATTTCTTATCAATAGAAAGCACTAGAAAATTGTGAAATACATTTTCGAATTTTCTTAATCGAACGATGTGCACTTTTACGTGTAGTGGATATTTCTGCAAAGCATATGGTGTCTTAAAAAGGATTCACGTACGATAGGGAATCTTCAATCAGAGTTATTTGAAAGAATATCACAATCGATCAGTATTTAATATAAGGTTTGATCCATACAAATCAACGAATCATGCCTCTCAAAATATTTGAGTTGGATGGAAACCAATAAGAAGCTTTGCTCAGAGTTTGGCCGGCATTATTGTGTTGGCATTATTGTTATTGTCATATGGAAGACTACTAATTGTAGTAGAGTTGGTGTGTATTGACTGATGGAAACGGAGATGTTTAAACAATTCTATACTGCTTTTTAGATATTACAAGTTGCTTGTTTTGCTTTTTTGTTTCCTCATTCCAACGGCTGTACCTGTGTATTTTTGGAGAGAATCTGCACTCACTGCTTTCCTGACAGCTGCTATGTTCAGGTAAGAAAATTTAAAATTTTCTTATGATGCAAATAGATAATATTCATCGCTGAGTTGAAAATTCTTTATTTAGGAATTGTCAAAGAAAATACTTGTCAACGTAAAGTAAAGAATTTTTTGTATTTATCATCACATCGAAATAGCCTATTTTGCTGATGTTTTTCGAATTCTTTGAAAGGTGTGAAAGGGCTTGACGTTTTTTGAGGTAGTCCAAATCCTTATCGCACCGCTAAAGATTAAAAAAAGCGTGCTTGATTTTGAATGCTTTACGATTCGGCAACATTCGAACAGCGAAGGTTGCCGAGAAATTGTTCATGAAGACTTTCTTATTCCAAGAATGTTTGCGGCGGAATGAAAAAAGGATTTACATTTAAGTTACCATATAATAACGGATGATTTCCTCAGTAAGCATCGTGTTGCAATGTATGCTTTGGTCAAGCACTATTGATATTATTTAACGAAGTAAACTAGATAAAGTGACCAGAGACAGAAATAAAATGACCATTCGTTCACTAAAGATGGACATGACTGAAGTGGAAATGAATAAACTTTATTTGCTTTAGAATTCGTTACGTGACCTGCACATAACCTCTTCTAGGTGTATGCTGGTTGAAAGAGCTTCTAGGTTTATGCTGGTTGAACGAGCATTAAGTTGAATAATATTTGAGGTATTGCTTCACATTGCATGAAACATGGCTAATCAACTCAGCGGCACATAAGTATGGTTTTAAGCCATACGATATCAATATAACTCCAACTGAGTCGTTCTGGGTGCGTTCTTTTATAAATTCTTTATTTTTCTTTTTCGATTAGGTCGTTCATCACGCCGCAGGGCTCATTATTCCAGTTATATCATTCTTATCTTTATTCCTTCCTTGCTTAGAGAGAAAAGTATGGCCAAGAATCATAATCGGAATATCGATTGATCGAAATCTGCATTAAAGACCTAAAAGAATGTTTTCGATCCCATCCATCATAAAATCAGGGAACATGTCATTATCGCTTTTTAAATGTGAACTGAAGAATTTTTTTTAAAGAACTGCTATTTACTGCCTACAGCTGTCATAGGTAACAGTAAACATGGCCATCGATTCGATAGTTGTTGCAGTCGGTTGTATACCGCCTAGTTTCTATTTATTGCTTATGAACGCATGCACGTACTCCTTAACGTTGCTCTTACGAGCATTTTTTTTCCTTCAACGAATCCTCTTTCCTCTATTATTCAGCTCTAAAAAATTAGTTGACATAGAAAATCTCAGGGTAAATAATTCAGCAATTAAGCTGAGCAAAATTAAACGGCTAGACTATAATTCAGCTGGCTGTGCTCGCCGCAGGTGAGGGTGGACACAACTACCATCATGTCTTCCCACAAGATTATCGCACATCGGAATATTCTTTTGTTCATAATATAACAAAAGTGATTATCGACTCGATGGCGGCTGCAGGACTTGTCTATGATCTAAAAGTTGTGCCTCAACACGTGAGTAACATTTCCTTTCTTTGAACGATTGCAAAGATGCAAAACTATTTCTGAGGTCTTTAGGGACAGGACTTTTGCTACAGAGGAAAGGAGAAAATAAAGGTAGTGGTAAAGAAGTCGTAGTAGACATCAAAATCTATGAAGTTTTTAGAGCGCATCCTGATTATGCTAATCATTTCGGAGGTCTGGCTGAGGTTGGAGATGTGGGAAAAGGTCTCGACGACAGGTTTTGTTACGTCCAAAAGCCATGTCGGTCAGATCCGTGCAGGTAATCGCTGCACCCGGCGGGTAATCTTTACATATCGGTCTTTGCCCTTTCCATCGTGTGAGCACGACCGGATTATTTTTTTACGTGTAGCATGTTTGATTTTATACTGATAACTGGCTTGGGCTATATCAAACATGATTAAATCAAAAGTGGTATTTTCATCAACAACGTCTCAGATCATCGAGCGACAAAGAGCAAGGCAACTAAACCTTGCGAAATCAGGCTAACAACCTCCGGGATCGGAGAAACGGTGAAGGGAATGGTGAGGAAAAGAAGACTTCATATTACACGATTTTATTTTTACATCCTTTTTTATTCTTTATGTTTATTTCTTATTGTGTTTCTTTCATGTTGCACCATTTATCTTATCTGTTTATTTTTCAGTGTTTTTTTCATATTATGTCTTCTACTTTACCTTTATATTTATTTATTACTATTGATTTCCTGGAACGAAAAAATGCAACTGTTGGGAAAAACGGTAAAAAATTTCCTGATGGTTGTGGAGAGATTTGTTCCGGAAAAATTGCCGAGCTCCTATTCTACATTAGCCATGTTCCATATCGATGCTTGATAACACATACGAACGCTATCAATTTATCAAAATTTCGTTTTTTTTGATAAATTATTGCAATTATCAGTGCTCATGCCTGTAGGATTCACTTCCTTGTTTCATCCGGTTGGCAATACAAGGTGATGACAAGCGAATATTTGTTCATCAATAAGCGGCACCTCTGTTGAGATTTTTTTGGATTCTTGAAGTCGTGTATTGATTGCATACGTGTTTTTAGCCACAAAATAATTTTCGCAACATGTGGAGCCTTTCTCATGGTTTTGGAGCGAAATGAGATAAGAAATGGAAACCTCATCGAAGAAGATCCATGGGTCCGAGATCCTAGAATTGATCTAAGGCCCATCAAAGTAGTTGAATTCTTCTAAGAGTAAAATAGATGAACTGAACAGCGGAGATCAAATGCCTTGGGGGACAGTGTCAAAAACAGATAACTGACCGAAGCGACCATCGACAGTTTGTAGTGGCAAGTTCGAATAACTCGAACACCAGCTAGGAGGTACTGTAACAGGTGTACAGCAGTTGCGGCAACGTTGAAAGAGGTAAGGTGCGGCTGTAAACAAGTCCAAATTCGATGTTTAAAAGCACCGACCTGTGCACCTGCGGCTGGCTGTCCGATGGCATGACGAGATCTGATCAAACTGCATACGATTTTATTCTAATCATTGGTTGAAATTTGCAAAAAAGTGGAATCCTCATTTTGCATACCAATAATAATTGTTTACTCATAGCAAAGGTTCATCGCTAGAGCTATACGTGTGAAATAACATTTTTTTCGTACATTTTATATCAGCGGAGGCATAGTGTATGTTGACAGACGGTTGCAAATAATTCATTAATTGCACTCTTTCACTCTCTCACATGTCTACAGAAGTAATAAAGATGTAACGGTAATGTCCCGAGCATTCGTTACGAGTAATGGACCACATTGCAGTTCACTAGTAAAGCCCTTGCAAGCACCACGGCAACCACCATCAATGATGAAAATTAATTTCCATAGTGACACTTGTGTTGTAAAACGCCCAACTGCACGTTTTTTGACCAAGCATCGTCATTTTGTAAAGCGAAAAAATCCCATCGCTTAGGGTCAACAATCAAAAATCTTTGGAAAATCTTTTAAAAAAATTTAAAAAATTTTTGATTTTTAGGTTACCAGTAAACAATTTGCAAATATTTGGCAATCCTTCAGAATTATCTTCGTTACGCTTAGAAATGGTCCTAGTGGAACTGAAGTTCGTGAAGCAGCATTAGTGACGGTGTATTTAGGAGATAACGAGTTGCCTAAACTCGCTCTAAATTTCCACCTAAGGAAAAAACTCGGATCTAATGCAAAAAAAAAGCTTTTTCAACTGCCTGCTCTCGATGAAAATGTTGAAAATCATCCGATTTATATAACATTTCCTTATATCATTCCTGTCTGGATGTGTACTTGGGTATGCCTACCAACAGCAGTGGGTAGTATTAGCCGAATAGAATCGAAACTGTTGCAAAAAAAACGAAAGAAATAGTTTTCGGAAGGACCTTACAGATAATCTTATCAAACCATAAATTGCAATGTAATTGCACCTCTAACTATACAATGCTCATTGCCCAAAAATTACTTATTCGTTTTAGAAATGAGGTAGCAATGTGCTTTTCCCATAAAGATCAAAAAAGTAATGCAAATGGCTTGAAAATCGTTGTTTTTTTTGCTTTACTTTTAATCCTCAAATATTGGCCCCACAATTTTTATGACGTGAAATTTCCTATGAGATGAAAACCTGTTTTATCGGAGATACGGAGAACATATTGCGCTATTTAGAAAAAAAAACAACAAAAACATCGCAACTCGATGTTCCTTACTTCGATATTGCAGCAATCTGTTCTTCAGATATCAACCGGTTCTCACCACCTGTTTACAGGTAACTTCGAAAATTTCATGTATGCGCTGGTCATAACATAAAATCTTGATAAATCCAATCAGAATGGTATGATAAGTCGTTTCGAGGAGAATTTTAGAGATCTGCAACTTTTACGCATTTAAATATTATACCGCAATGTTACTACCCTTAATTATTTCTAGAAATTATCACTCTAATTACTTCTAAAACTAAAAGAAATTTTACTCCTAAAATCAAATCGATTAGTAAAATCAAATCAAACGTTTATGTCAAGTGCCAGAATTTTTGCATATACAAACTTTCCGGTGACGGATTTCAATTTCTCCTCTCTCCATTACTTTATCGAAGCTGAAGCGATCAACGCGAATACAAGTTAAGATTGAGTTAGGGCGAAAAAAAACATCTACTATTCTTCTATAGTTTATAATGTTCTCCTATGCTGTTCTATTGTTGAAATAATTGCATCACCGATACAGGAGAAGCATACATTCCTATAGCTACGTTTTTAGCTTGATGTGGTAGTAAGTTAGTACTTTTCCCCTTCATGTGCATTTATAGAATTTTTTTTTAACCCGTAAGACACCATATTCTAAGTTATTATTGGTAGCACTTACGGGGTACTTTTGCCCTCTCTAATCGACTAAGCCACTTCAGTTATACAATTTTCGTTAAATTTGTCACTCTATATTTTCCTGTCTTTTGTAACTCTTAAATCTCTATTAGGTGCATGATATTGATAAGTCCACTGATATCCATGGGTTAGTGATATCGACGTTGAAAAAACAATTCAACTTAGAGGTAAACATTTGTAATATTGTAATATCTATGAAAATGCTCTCTGAAGAAGAACTGATATGCGATCTATCAACATAAAAATTACGAATTACATATATAATAGCGATTAATTTGAACTTAATAGAATTAATTTAGCGCTTAGAAAATGCAACATTTTAATATGAGGTTGGGTTTTTTCTCTTATATGTAAATTTAGAGGCAAATTGTTCAGAAAAAATTTTCGCACATCGACAAATCCATTGCCATTGTATTGAGAGTAATACTAAGTGCGAAGTTCTTTCTTCGTTGACTAGAGGCACTTGAAACTAGATTTATTGGGCAAAGATCTTCGAAATGCACACAACGACCGTTTCAATGTTCATTCGAAAATTTTCGAATTCTCAAATTTTTGCACTTGTTTTGCGCGTAAATTTACGTTCCACTCTTTTTTTCAATTTACATCAATAGATATTTCCATCGAAATATTTGTATGACATGAGTGACCTCGGCTATTTCACTTTAATTTCATCGTATAGTTGAAGTATTGTCTTTCAATTTTCTATCCTAAAAAAAAGAATAAAAAAATCATTTTGATTTCGAATCACGCCTATTGTCCTTGGCGGCCACATTGGGAACACAACTTTTGAACTATTGAACGGGTTTCCACTGAAATTCACTTGTTTTTTTTTTTGCGGTGAAATACTGAATGTGTTTTGATCTCATGTTCGCCATAGCGTTTATTGTAATAGTGAAATAACTTCAAATTTATTTTGCTCTTTTAAAATTTGATCTTTAGAAAAAGTTCTCAAGAAATTCAAAATCTTAAGTGCGAGCTCTCTTTTCACCGAGCAGTACTCATCACGTTGGTTTCGAAACGATCGTCTTCAATTTTGTTTCTAACTGCGAATGGCCTAAATGGTAGTAGGCCCAATGTGAAGAGAGAATGTTCAAGATAAAAAGGTTTCGGCTCCAGCTTGGAGCCACGCTGGAGTCGCTATTGACAGTTTTCAATTTTGGGTACATTAACCATTTCAAAGACCACAATAATCTGAAACATCGGCAACAATAGCTCTTTGTCTCAGTGAAGAAAAAGAGAACGACTCGATTACCTATGATAAAAATATCGAAAGGTATTAGCACTCATCAGTGGCATCGATTTGTCAATTCGCGTTTCTGTTTTTTTAGGCTCGACAAAAAGAGAAATGCTGAAATGTTGAAATTAAACGTAATCGTTGCCCAAATTTTATTTGCAAAAGTGTAAAAAAATGCTTTTTTAAGAAAAATGCACTTTGCATTTTGAATTATTTAATTTTCAACATCAAACTTGCTAGAGTCGATCTTTGTAAAATTTATGCAATCATCAGTGAATTAATAGCTAAACAAAGAAATTGAGGAAAATTGTCGAATAATATTAAAACTTTTCACGTATTTTTTCATCTAATCACTATGTCTTTTGGCCTTTATAATGCACGTTAGATAAAATGGAGAAATAGGAAGTGGTTTCTTTGAAAACTATAGCGAATCTCACCAGCTCATAGTTTTCTTGCGCTTCTCTCTAATATTTTACTAATATGAAGTCTAATTTTTTTTTGTAGAGTATGCCAAATATACATTTATAGGAGCAAAGGCGTAATCATAAGGAGCAGAAGCGGAGTTACATGCGCATGGATCAACCTACATTTCGTTATACTCTTCGCTAATTTACAAAGAATAAAAAAAAATATTAGGAGTTTTCCTCCAGAAATTTTTCGCATCACGAGGTATTTAAAGAAATCTTTTAAAGTTTACTTCGAGATAAGCATTCTTAAGCGTTGTACATTGATTTCTTTATCGTAATATTTCAAGTGAAGATAGAAATGACGAAAAAAAAGCCGTTACATGTTTGCGAAATGAAAACCTGTTTTTGGTGGCTTTTAATGAAATTTCGCCGAAATGTTTCGTTTGATGATCACAATGAAGTCAGTATGACTTCAAATATCGCTGTAAGTCACCTTTTGTGTTCAGTAGCTGGTCTTAGATGTTTTCATGAAGATCGACAAAATGCTCTTTCGATGGAAATAAAAGCATTCATAGAATTTCATAGGCAAATAATTCTCACTAATATTTTTGATAGTGAATTGTTTATAGCACATCAGATGAATTATTCATTATACATGGTCATTGATGACGAACAATTTTGATGTGAATTGCATTGTTTACGTGAAAAATTGAAATTTATTCATATCCTATTTTATATCAACTTACATTGAATTCTACAATTTTCGTCGACATTTCCTGCCATTTTTGAACGAATTTGAATACCGTTATTATATGAATAATATGCAAATATGAATGAAAAGAGCTTCCAGATATTTCCGTTTCATTAGTCGTCTTTCCTGTGTGCTAAATTGTGTGTTTCAAGTTCGTATTCATGCAAGAAATGATGACCTCAGGGCAAGGTTGAAGCACAAATGATTATTGATTCGTATAACTAGCAAAGAAGCTTCCATGGCGAACACTTTTATAAGCATTTCTGGTGTCCTTAGGCTCGACTCCTTATAAGGTAGACTCCGGAGTAAACAGCAGGAATGGTTTTGCGCGCACTACTGATTAAATATACAAGTGAAGTTATAGCTTGTTGCAACGATTTCATTAAATGCTGCAAATGAACATGTAATTGTTCATTGGTTAGTTTATGAAGCAAAAATTATAGGAAGAAATTTGAGAAATTGAAGCTGAGTATTGAGAATAACTTTGGTTCGAGTATTCGAGTATTCGGAATGAGTTTTCGCTAGAGAGGAGACAACACAGGAGAGTGCTTATATGAGGAAGAAATGCACATAAGAAACTAAAGGAAAAAAATTCTCAGAAGAGAGTGATTAATTGTAGAAGGAATTGCTGCGGAGAGGGTAACAAATAGATAAGAGGAAATAGCACAGAATCATCGAGGAAAGCCATATCGAGGAACACTATCGCACAAACGCAATCCTCGCTTGCACTTAGTTATGAAGATCATCGACGCCAGCAGCTATACATTATCTCGGCTACAGTTTGGATTGGCCAACATCTCGTTATTCTCTTGTCGAAAGTCAACAGTCACCAGTATGAAAATGAATTATGGGAAGAATTAAAGTATAGTGACGCATAGCACAAACTTTTTCCACTACCATTAGATGGCCGAAATTTTGAAATATGACCGAAATTTTGATAAATTTTGAAATTTGAAATTTCAGTGGTGATTTTTTCGAAAAAAAAAACTTTTATCTATAGCAGAGAATTTTCTATATTCGATCTATCTGGTGATGTTATTTTTCAATTTATTATTAAAAACTTCGAAACATATCATTAACATATGATTTTATTTTTGACTACTAAACTATCCCTTTTGATTTCCAACGCATCGAGACATCGGTTGATTTCCGTTCTTAGGTGTTGTCACTTTTGTCTTTTCTCGCAAAACCGGTTCTCTTCAAATCACTTAGGTCTTTTTTTTTCGCATCTGATTATGCGAAGAAGTGGCGAAATTATTGTAAGTGAACGTGTATCGGCTATGTTCGTTCAAATTGTCGCCATTTATTCTTATAGCAAAAGATAATAACCATATTACTCAATCTATATGTGCAGAAATAATTTTACCAAGTCTGCGCACACAGACTAAGCAATAATTTGTGCGCAATAGATAATTTGCTTGTTCTTGCTGTAAAAATGGATACAAGAATAACTTCGATTGTTGGTAAGCAGATCGTAACTTTGATGGAAACGCCGCTAATGGAACATATATATTTTTGATGGATATTTGTTTATATGATCATGGGATTAACTAAATTATATCTCATTATCTATATTTATAACAGTTCTAAATATTAAATACAAATACAGGATTACCAACAAGGAACATTAGATAGTAAACTGTCGAGTGCATTATATTGTTCAATTATATAATATCTGTTATATTTCGATCACCTTTTGACATCGCTATAAATATTCTCTATGAGGTTACGTTACGAAGATTTTTTGCTGAAACGTGCGGTTATCTATTTATTTATATCTTTGACGTCTTTGACTTGAAATTTCTCCACTTGTTCCATTTTTTTTCGTTCCAAAATTTCCTCATTTTTCAAATTTTTTCCTCTCAAAATTTTTTAAAGATTGTTTCTTTCGTTTTTCGTTTCGTTATCTTTTGATAAAATCAATGCAATGTTATGTCAATCATCTAGATGACATTTTCAATTCTCAAATGTCGTATCATTTTTTTTTTCTCCAGAAATAGAAAAATTCAGTAAATCGAACTATTTTGTTTTCGTCGAATTTTCATGCCTTATTCAAGGTTACTGTCAGAAATTTTTTTAGTGTAATGTTTAAAATAATGTTTCATCCAGTTTTGTTCATTAGTGCAAGCATCAGGTTTCAGTGAGAAGGTTGTTAGACTTCTTTCCGCTGGACCTTTTTTTGCTATAAATGAATGCAATTAGAATTGAATTAAAGTGTTTGGTTTGTTCAACTTGCTAAGTGTACAATGTTTACCAACTGGTCACTCAGTAAACATAACCGCATTGTGACCACTCCTCAGGTCAATAATATTTTGTTGTGGACGATCCACTAGATGGCTCTTTCTCATCGATTACTATGCCTTCCACTCGTTTGACGTCGTGTTTTCTCTGCGTTTACTTATCTCAGTTATCAAATATATTTGAATTATTATGAAACAGTCATGCATAGTTAACTTTTTTTCGTTTTTCTTCCCTTTCTTTCAAGCGTACTTTACTCATTTCAAATGCTATTGTCTTTCAAGCATATTTCACGCCTCTTATGTATTTCAGGATAGATTCTGAAATATATAAGGGATGTGAACCGTAAAGATGAAATTTCTTATTTAAATATATTTGTTTTTCTCTTTGCTATATAGGTAATACAGCTGTGAAATAGGTTACCTCAATTCATTTTTTTTAGTGATTCTTTGCAAATATATATTCCTTTTTTTTTTTTAAATTCTTTCCTCTATTAATGATCCAAATTGAAATTTCATATCCCAGCAAATTTTCAATAGATGAATAAGAATCATGTACACCGGAAATATATTGCGTTATAAAGAGTAAAACGGTGTGTGACAAAAGGATCGTATCAAACTATGCCAACAGAAAAAAGCAACCGTCTTTCGATTTTTATGATCGGAAGGGAATTTTTCAAGCACTTAGAATGGTTTATAAATTTCCAACAGGTGTGAATATATGTTTAGCCCAGGTAAATTTCCATTTACCTGTGCAATAGGTATTTATGCTTTTAAGTCGACGCCTATTCTCATTATTTAGTCAATATTCTCTCTTAATAGTGGATTTTCATCAACTCATATTTTAATATGACTGTGTCTTATATGTTTGTTGGGTTGTTTTTTAGTAGGCATTTCTTCCTAATCATAGTTATTCATTATACTTCATTTCTACAGATTTTATTGTGGCTTTTTACATTCATCAGTGTTATGAATAAAGCTGCGTTATGCATAGGACGATCCTTCTCTTAATGGTTCCAAAGCAACCTGGAAACATCGGTGGGAAATAATATTCACTAGAAATAATATTTATTTCATATATTTTTGCGGCATTTATCTAAGAAGTGATTACACTACCAGAAATCACGCTCAGATTTTCTTTTCTTGCTTCGTGAATGCAATTTCACAGTTTTGTTAATTCGTTTAGACACCTATGAAGGTATTACAAACTATATGAAAGAAATAAATCTTCCTGTTGTAACGAGTAAGTGTGGCAAATACGCTTCCTAAGAAGTGAACGATAAATGGCGCAATATTATGTTATTTTTTTTATGGCATTCATGACGAAAAATGAGAAGTTTTTCAGATTTTCAGATTTGATTCACATAAAACTTTGACATTATTTGAATAATTTTTCTTCTCTACGAATTTATAAATTTTGAACATTTCTTCAAAGAAACAGCAACCTGATGAGACTGTACATTCTAAAACAACTATCTCATTTAAACACTAACACCTTGATCAATAAAAGGCGTAAAAATTTTGGCGCATAGTCATCGTATAGATAAGAAATGGTTAAAATATGGAATTTTTCCAAAAAATCTAACCTGACATATACGAATAGTTTCAATGAATTTGCCGCTTTCGGTGGAAAGGTGAGAACTAACGAAGTCGCTAGTTAATATGCTATAGGAGATTCCAAAAAGATCTCCGAAATGCGAGCTCATGATCGATCAAACTCCAAGGAACTTGAAATCTCTCTCCCTCCGGATCGATCGATCTATGCGTGATCAAACCTGGCTATCAATTTTTTTTCCCGTGTTATGCAATGCGTCGAACAAATGATGTAGCTGAACAATTCTTTCATTTCCCTTCGGTTTGAAGTTCGCTTTTTTGGTTTTCACAGTTCTCTCCATCATCATGTCACCTCCTGGATATTTCCCACTTTTCTTTGTTCCTCTTACGTCAAATGGCTTTTCTCTTAGAAATCTTAAAGTGTAAGAAGTAATTGGCAAAAGTATCAGACTGTACGGTTTTCGCTGGTGAATGCAATGTTAATGGACAGGTAAATTGTTTTAAAAAATATTCTAGAGCAGTTAGGCGAACAAGCGATGAGTGCACTCTAACTTCGTAATTTATTCTTTCTTCCAACTACACCTTTCCACTTTTTTTTTAATCATACAGATACTAATTCTTTCAATGTTTTACACACCATTTCTATCCTTAATAACTTTAAATATTGTTCATGCAGTAGTCATATAGTACCAACAGGTAATAGGGATTCTCTTACAGGAATTACGCACTATAATATACTAGCGTGATGCCCAATATTTTTCGAGTGGCATCTGACCATCTGTGGAACAATAATCACCTGGAAACTTCACAGAACATGCAGTGATTAGTAGTTCGCATATAGGTGATAGGCTCATAGTGCAGACGGTAATGGCTAAAATTGAATGCAGTCGATTCTTTAGGTTAGCGGACTGAAATTGTTTGAGAGCGGAAGACGAAGATATTCACGCACATGACGATATTCATACTCATTTACGCAAAAACTTTGAGGAGTTACATAAAGAGCCCCCTTATGTATCTCGAATTGGAACTCAAATTTTCTATTAAAATACGCAGTTCCGACGTGCACGTTGTTTTGAGTTGATAGAGTTAAAAAAAAGTGCAATGAAATTAACGAAATAAGATGTCTTCTACACCTTGTCGGCGACATCGAAAAACGAGTTTTTGTTTTTCGCAAGCGATCGCATTTTTAAGTGCTGCATTTGCTGGTGGTGTTCCGTTATTTTTACCGGACTCTAGAAATCTTCTCACAAATCGTGTTATAAACGTCTTCGATGGTTGTGCGTATATGTGACTAAAAAAGATTTTTTTTTTCGGATTTATATTCGTATTCTTTTCTATTTGTGTAGTGTGATTAAAGTTGACAGCCGTTAAAACTTGTATTAAGAAATTTTTATTTCAACCGTTAGGTCTTTGGTTCAGCCGTCTGGTTGTTCCATCAACATCAGCACGAGTTCAGGAGACTTGTACGCATAAAATTAGCATGTTTTTTATAATTTACCAGGTGGCGTTTTACAGGTGAGTGAGTTTAAACGAGGAATCTTTTGCTGCTTTTTAGGAGTCGTAGTTTTGGCTTAAGTAGGTTGCATAATCGAGCATATTTTATTATTGCCTTATAATTTCCGAAATTCTATTGTTCTTTGAGTAAGGCTGTAAAGGTTCTAATGTGCTTTTATACTTTCCACCAATTTACTGCTCGCTTTATTTTCATAATACTCGTCTCTCTGCTTATTTGAACTCAAGACGCTCTTAAACGTGTTAAGGAAATATTTCATGGAAATGGCCCTTAAGAAAATCTCCTGAAATAATGTGAGAAGCCTTTAAACCATGATATCAGATATTAACAAAAAAAAGGGTATTGAACGGCATCAGAAATTATTCTTATGAATGAAAAAACTTAGGAGTCGATGCTAGAGAAAGTGCCCGCCTATGTGCTATGAGGGAGATGCTTGAAGCATTGTGCTCATTTAACTTCGGTATTCTTTGCTTTTGTTAGGATTTAGCAAAAATATTATGATAAACGATTGCAACCAGCCAGCTTCTCCCAAGCTAAGACCCTATTTTTTATTCAGACCTCAAAACCACAGCAAAATTGGATTGTGGTGATAATGATGTGAGTGTAACAGTAATCAAGGTGTTAGGTGCCACACTGTAGACATGAATATGGCGTTGCTGGATTCAATCGAATTGCTTCACTTCATTTAATTTATTGCATTACTTGCATGGGCTAACAAGTAAGACGAGTTGTAGTGACGTTATTTGGGTACGCTTTCATATATATGTGTATGTGTTTGTTTGTCTCTGTCTGTGTTTTTGTTAGATCGTAACTTCATGTTAACTTTAATGAAAGCTGTTACGAGAGTAATTAACGAAATAATTGGTTAAAGATCTGCAATTTGTTTGCGATTCTTCCGCTTCTGGACGATTCATTTAACACTTCAAAGTGCAATAGAACTTACAAATAAAAATTTTTTCTGCCATCGTTCGAATACACTTCAAAAAAGATCTTTAAACTCTGAATTGCTTGAATTTTAGAAGCTCTAATTTGGTCACCTTTTGATCGCCTTTTGGGCACATTTGGTCACACTTTAGTTTGGTCATTTTCGCATGTTGCAATACATCCACTTTTCTAATAAGCTAAAATAGGTAGACGCATATCAAGTTGCGCTATGTAAAACGTTTTTCCGCCTGTTAAAACTTGATTGAGAAACAATCGCAACGCCTAATATTTGGTTTATAATTTCCTAACTAGTTGTAAATTTTCATTTCAAAAATTTAATGCTCAATTTCCAATATTTTGAAATTTATTGGCGATATTTTTCTTATCGATATTAATATAAGATATTTTTGCTAAAGGACTATATTCTTACAATTCACATTCCTCGTTTCAACTATTGCTATCATATGCAATCTATAGAAATGCAATAAAAATTGAACATTTCATATTTTCTATCATTGTAAGAACATTTTTGCAATGCAGTATTTTTGCTATTAATATATTGCAATATGCTTGAAGTGTTGAACAATAGTGAATGCCATTACTGGTAATTTTTAAAAGTTTCCATTAAGACCTAAATATTTTGGTAGTATAAACGAAATACAAAAACTTGAATTGTTTTTCCTCTCAAATTTGCAATTATATGGTAAATAATAGGTAACCATATATAAATACACAAGTAAGTAGCGATATCACTGTATGTTTTTCGATGCTTTAAAAAAATTCTTAAATTGCTAGATAAGCAAAAGTTATTTTTTTTTAACTTTTTCGATCAAAAGTTAAACAAAACGTCAACATTTTGTTAGGAAACATTCCTCTAAAAAATTGTTGTTCTTTAATATGTTGATATATATTCACAGGGGCGACTCCAGTCAACCTGAGAAAAAAAACGCTGCCCAAAAAAAACTCGAAAATCAACATACCACTAGAGGCAGGAAAAAAACAAGTTCTTCTTCGTTTTCAGGAATTTATAACCTCAGAAATGTGTAAGAAATGACAACTCTTCTAATTTTGATCGTCGCTGAATGTTTTCTTTAATGTTGCTACGTTTCCGGACTATGTTTTGAAAAAAACGAAATAACTTTATCGGATGGCCAAATAAAGTGAAAATTTTTAGTATTTATAATATTATTTGATATTATTAGGTATTGCTATTATTTTGCTTGCTGAAATAGTCTCCGGCACAATAGAGAATGGAAATTTTTTCGGGTAAATTGCAAACAAAGATCAATATAAGAAAAGAATTGCACTCATATTTTATTATATGGATGTAAACACGTTAAAAATCTCTCATTTCGCTGCATTAAATTTACTGATTAATTAAAATAATTACATAGAGAATATTTGTTTGAAAATTTGCAAACGATGGCGAAGAATAAGTGAAACGATCCTTTCAAAAATGATCTTGTCAGGTAAAGAAACTGGCCTTATGCAGGTATATTTATTACATCAACTTAAATAAATTAATTCCTTGCATTAATATTTGAATAAATATAGTGGATAGATATTATGTAAAAATGGAGCGGAATCGATTACTGAGGTAAAACTTCAATGATGACTTCAGATATACAATGTATGAGAAATTTGCAAAATACCTTCTTTGTATAATCTTTGGTAATCACATTAATTTGCATATTAGCAAAACAACGTATTGATAATTGAATGTTATGAATAGGGATCATATCGTTTGTCATCTTTGACGGAAATTCGCTTTCTTTTTTCTCACTTCCTCAAATCTTTTTTTTTTATTTTGCCTATTTTTATCGATAATTCGAGATCATTTATGATAAATAATAGAAATAAAATGATTTCAATTTTGATCTAAAATCAACGATTAAAAAGTAGGAAAAAAATTCAGAAATTCCATTTTAGCGCGAGAATATTCTCATGAATTTTATTCATTACGCTATGAAATTTGTTTTCTCATCGAGTATACCGTTCAGGTTTTCTATCGAATGGTGATGAAAAAAAAAAAAAAAAGAAAGAAAACTCGTTTTGAATCGAAGAATACAAATATCATATCAATCTTAAAACACTCAATACGTTTTGTGCATTAATGCGCATTTTTCAATATCTTCATTATGTCGTCGCAAGATTTTTTATTAATTCTTTTAGTTTTTTTTTTTTGAAAATTTCAACTCAGTATTCCATATTCATATAACATTATAATTTCTTTAATTGTCATATATAAAAACAGCATTTTTTTCATTAGCTCATAGATAATGGATCATTCAAAAAGTTTATCGACGAGCTTTTAACGATATCTGTTAAAAATTGAATTTCTAATTTTATTAGGCTGCGCGAAACAAATAATTAACAGTAATCATAAATTCAGTCCAAGTAAATTTTATGGTCAGTTTTATCGGAAATACTAATTAGCTTCTAAATAAATTAATAAAAAATTGGAACTCAACACTCATAAAAGATTGCGCAGTTTGAATTTCCCTCTATGGCAGACTATTTTTGGAAAAAAAAGAAGTAAAAATCGCTGATTCAATGGCAATACTTATTTGTCGTTCTTTCAATCTATCTGTATTGCTAAGAAGTTGTCTGCTAGATTCGTCGCTCTCCTTTTGCGCATTTGTTGAACATATGCGTCTACTGATAGCAAGGGCTATTTACTCTGCATCCCGTGAACTTCTTTAAGGATTAACGGATTGCAACTCTGCCATCTCAGGTGAACGCGGAAATCGGCAGGAGATAGTGATTGATGTATCTCAGGGTTCATAAACTGTGCATTGCTTATCAGCCATTCATACACATGCTCTTGAATGTCTATTCGGGCTTTACCTAATCACTTCATAATAACAGTGTTAGAAATTCCAGACAACCTGGAATGCATTTTTGTTGAAGTTTAAGCACCTGCAAATGATTGCATAGTACGAGCCATCTGCGACGTGGATCATCTTTGAACGACGCACTATCCTTCTGAATCTGCAGGTCTCAATTACGTGATTCCGTTTTTAACACTGTAAGATAGTGTATGCTTCAACGAATCTCCCATAGATTTCAATCGGCGTATCCTCTTCCAACAGTTCAAATTACATCAGTGACCAAATATCCTCTCTTCTTTTCGAATTCTCGTTGATGCTCGATCTTTTTCAAAATAATGCATGTGTGAAAGTTTATGACAGTTGTTAATATATTTCCTGGAGAGGAGTAAGGAATTGGTCTACACTTCATAGGTTAGTAAGGTTGTGGTCACTAAACATTATCAAAATCTGTTTGTTGACTTTCTTTTCTCTGGTCTTTTTTTAACGCTTTATTTGCTTTTATATGGTAGATTTTCAGCATTGCTTTCAAGTGCTCTCTATCTACCGTTTACAATGTATTTGAACATCGCTCTTATCGTTTTTCCTAAAGTTTGTAACTCGACAAGACGATATCATATATACTTTAATTGAATGAATTTCGTCAGCTTTTTAGGCCTACAGTTAAGGCCCTCAAAGGCAAATTATAACAACTACTGCCTAAGCAATAAAAAACTTTAAAATGGGCCGAGAAACGACACAATTTATGGATAGTGCCGAAGAGCAATATTTGGCACCTGCATATGACGAAATCGATGAACTTAAAACAAGTAAAGCAAAGGTTAGCACATTTCATATTATATCTTGCATTTTCATTATTGATGACGATTTTATTGTGATCTAAATCATATAAGCTATTTAAATTGTCGAAATATTTATATATTTTTAGCGAATATAGAGAAGTATTTAATCTTTAATTCTGATCGATTTTTTGCTCAATAGTTACTTTTTAGTGTGGCTGTTAAAATACTAAGGCCCGTCCTACCAATTTTACAACTTGATAGTAAACAATAACATATATGCATTCATAGCCAAATATTTTCACTAAATTTCAAAAGAAAAAGTTCCATTTATTAAAGATCAATTTATTAATGTAGTATCTTGTTTAGTTACTTTCAAGTATTGCATCTTTCGATTTCAATATTCTTCATATTTAATGCTCGTTTGCTTTTTCTTGAAGTTCTCATGTAAAGCTTCTTATAAAAGGTTTGTCATTTGTGATCCATTTGATGTAACGTGCATTATAAAATTTGGCAATCGAATTTGATCGCTCTTTACATCTTTACTGAGAGTCATAGAAATATAGCCGGCAGAGAATCTAAAAAATGATTTACTGCTATATTAAGTGATTATATTTAAATCTTGTCGACTCGAGCACTAAACAAAAATTTATAAAATTCTGAAGAGGCTCTCATGATTTTATTCAGAAAAAAGATTGCTTATAACCTTTGAATATCGTTTATTACTTCTTATCTGTTAAATATTTTAGTTTTTTAATCGTGTTAATGTGCTGAAGTTAATTTCAGGTGGAATTTAAAACAAAAATTGTTTGGAGGAATATTGGCCTATTTGCAATTCTTCATATTGGTGCACTTATCGGTTTCTATCAACTTATCTTCTATGCGAAATGGTTAACGGCTTTTTGGAGTGAGTAAATTGCGAAAATTCAAATCTTTGGGGCGAATAATTCATTCTCATAAATACTACTTAATATAGTAAGAATACTTAAAATCCATTCTATTTGAGGATAATACGAAAGTGAATTCATTTCAAGAAATTTTCTTCCAATATTAAGGAGATCTTCACTAATAGAAGGAAGTAAGGAAGTATTAATCGTTTTTCCATAAAAGGAAGTTTTGATCAACCATAATTTAGCATGAATGATTGAGCATTCATGTTGTGAAACGATTTAAAAAAAAAAAAATTTTTTTGTTTAAATTTATTTTTTCATTTTTTTGAAAGTGAGCAACGGCTGTATCTAGTAAACCTGTTGCGAACTATCAGCTAGGACAAGTTCTCAATTAAACTTACTTCTAGGGACGAGTTTAATGCCCTATCATTTCCTACTATCATCGCTGAATGGCGTTTACTCTCAATCAACTAATAAAAGTGCAAAGTGGAAACAAATTGAAGAATGATTATGTGTAAATGCAGAACTAGCTGGTGGTTACGTTTCGAATCTTTTGAAACGAATCGTCTTGAAGCGCTAAACTTCATGGATTGGGCGGTCGGTGCATGTGGAACGTGCTAGTGTTGTGAGGGGACGAATTTGTCTAAGAATAAGGGATTTTCGAGAAGGAAAAATGGAACAATGCAAATGCCATTTAGCCATGACATAGGAAGTGATAGAGCTTTAAACTCGCCCCTAGAAACATTAAACTCGAGAAAAATCTAAGAATGGAAACCCGTATTTTCCAAATTTCAGGTCAATTCGAAGATAAATTTAGGAATGAGTAGTCGCTAAGCTTTTATGAAAATCTTGGAAAATTCTAGACGTTTTCTGATGAAAAAAAACTGAAAATTTCTAAAGGGTAACGACAAAAACACAAAGCACAAAATGATGCTATGGCGTCATATCTGCGGGAAAAAAAAGAGAAGAACATGAACGATGAGCGAAGATTGCTTCGTTTGACGTTTTTAGATTGTTATCGATTACGGTGACGGAAAGAAGAAAACGACAAGTAGGTTCCAGGTAAAAGTCGCCCCAGAAGCTTTCAAGATGCTCATAAACTCACGAAATAAGTTTCAAACATTAATCGCCGAACATTAAACTCCTGCAATTATATTTTGATATGATTAAGCTGAATTTTTTGTGTTAAAATGAACTTCATACTTTAGAACAGACTTAGATGATGACCATTGTATAATGATGGTTGAAAATAACACCAGCACGCATGTTTAAGGCTGAGGTCTTCCATTTTCAGCGCGCATGCCAAACCATCAGTTGCTTCGGGCGTTTTTATTCGGGTCGTTCTCTTGTCCGGAGAGTGATGGGTTCGGACCACCAGAAGTGCATAAGGGAATTGTAGAAGATCATGAATTTGAACCCGCCTATGCGGGAAAGACTAAGAAAATAATTATAAAGCATAATGCTTACGGAGCCGGTGTAGCCATGCTCAAATGACTATATCGAAGCCATTTTTTTGGGTAACAATGATCTTAAATGAACCAGAATTCTTTAATATTCAAAACTTGCATAATAAGCGCAATTTTTGAAAAAAAAAACTGATTTATTTCAAATAATGTAAGATTTTTGGAAGATTTCCTACTCTATGGATTTAATTTTACGTAACTTTATAAGTATTCGATTAACTTAACAGTCCTGTCGTATATAATTCGCATCCCCTGAGGCAATGTAAGTTTATACTCTTAATCATCGCTGAAGTAAATTTGAAATCATTCATCATAGGTGATTTAAACTATACTTTTTAAATATGAAATTTCAGCAATACTTTATTCAATGATCGGTGGAATGGGAGTGACAGCCGGTGCACACAGATTATGGACACATAAAAGTTATAAAGCAAACCTGTTCGTTCGTATTGCACTAATGTTGTGCAATTGTGCAGCGTTCCAGGTAAATATAATCTATCGAATAATAAAACACTTAACTTATCGCGATAAGAATTGTTTAATTGATTATTTCATTAATTCTACTTTGCAAGGATACCGTATCATCATATCGATACTTTTAATCATTAGTTTTGATCAGTTGATGAGTTGATCACCTGTTTGATCACCGAAAACCTCATGTTTTCTACATAAAAAATATATGTGCACAACATGCGTTTATCAGAAAATATGAGATTGCAAGGTTGAAAAATTTGTGAGGAATTTCATTGAACAGAAACTCTATGAAACCATTATGATATGAGCATTAATAAACTCAAAAATTAACGAGTGTTTTTATGTGTGGATTTATGCTCATAATTAGAATACGTAGCATTTTCAATAATCAATAATTTCCGGTCGATTAATTATATGAAAGGTATTCTATTCTTAACGATGGATTATAGGTGAGAAATTAGGCTATAATTTTTGCGTATATTTGATATGCTGATATAAGGATCACTTTGAAGCAAAGATTCATGTTTAATTTCATCACGAAATTATCAGAATTATATTAGCTGAGACCGTCAAATTGCTGATTATTTTTGATCTATCTAAACCATGAATGAAGGAGGAGTTGTTGAGCACAATACGAAGTGCAGCAAATCTGTTCAACCCAATCAGGAGAATACCAAAGAAGGAAAGAGAAAATTGGGATAGGAAAGAAAGTAGGGGGAACGTTCGGTCGCCGTTAAGATAAGACTGAATTCCAAAATCTATGTAGCTAGCGGAAAAAAAAAATTTTGCATTATTTGAAAGAAGTTAAAAAATTTTTAAAAAATCCACAAATCCACAATTTGCGTTATTTAAAAAAAAAAACATTTGTCTCCTCACTTAAACGAGATATCACTTCACATTTTTTTTTTTTTTTTGCTCCATTTCTTAGAACGAATCGCATAAGAAACGAGAATTTCCGGTTATTGCGGTGAAAATTTTATTCATAGAGAAATGCAAATTCTCAAAAAAAAAAA
Organism: Baylisascaris ailuri; assembly: GCA_022845575.1. NCBI lineage: Eukaryota > Metazoa > Nematoda > Chromadorea > Rhabditida > Ascarididae > Baylisascaris > Baylisascaris ailuri. The sequence continues at coordinate 71,166 of JAAVTS010000101.1, forward strand.
CGTATCATCTGATCAGTGAGGAATTCAGTCGAATTTTATCGTCTTGAAATGCTCCTCATCTCATTGCTTATACTATCGTATCGTTGTCGATGTAAAAATGCGCAGTTTATGCAAATTATATTGCATTTAAAAATTTCGCAAGCGAAAAAAGCGTTAATAATTCGGCCGCTTTACTGAACTAAGAAAGCAGTTGTGAACTTGAACAATATTGGCGGAAATGTCAATGAATGAACGTTTAGCATCAGCATTTAATTCTACACCATTATGTGACTTGAAAGGTTTCGAGTAGTCTTTTCACCTCATCTACTTATTTCCTTCTTAACTTGCATTTATTCATTACTTTGTACTCTTTTTGGCTTTCTAATTTTGGTGCTCAATATATATTTAATGAATCTTGAAATCATAAATTGCTGCGCCGATTATAGATCAATGTTACGCTAAATGCAGTGACAATTACTCCTAACCTAAGCTCCTGATAAAAGTAATGAGTTCTGTTTACCAATAGTTTCTGTGGTTTGAAAAATTGCCTAAACCATTTTCAACTGTGTAAATTTTGTGGCTATTCAAATTACAAACAGCAGCAAAATTTTAGGGAAGTCCTAGTAGGCGCGAGGGGGGATGATAGAAACAGATACCTCCGAAAGCCTCCTTTCCCAACTTCGTATGCAATTCGTAATTTCATTGGACTTTTTTTGTAAATCATTTTGTTATTCGCACTTATCACATCGGCGCTGAAAATCATTTCCGTACAATTTTTTACACATTACATGGGGTTACAGCTTTTATCTCTTGAGTTTGAGACTATGAGGGGCTCCCAATATAAACATTTTGAGAATTAATTCATATCTACGTTCGATGGATCGTTCAAAACCACAAGTCTTCCATGGTTTCCATAACGACTCGAGGTCTAGTTTGTTTAGCTTTAATTCATTGATATTCCCACAGGCAAAAATAAACGTATGATTATCTATGCAGCTCGATTTTATTAGGGACTGAAAGTGAAATATATTTACGATGATGTATTCTTCTATTTCGCAAGACGCTGCCATCTTCCGTAACTTTATTGAATGCCAATAGTGATAGGGAGCAATACTGCAGCAATAACTCATTCTTGCTACCATCGCAATACCTGTTTGCGTTTTCTTACCATCGAAAACAATCATTGAATCTGGCGCCACATGTTGTTGAGTAACCGGGAATAAGAAATCTGCGTCATAGCACCTCACCTGAAACTATTGCACTTCTCTTGTTGCAATTTCTAGAAATCCGAATATCCAACGATATCTGACATGCATTCCGTATATTCCACCTTGAAATTTTCATTCTTTATGAATGTCGAATACGAGCATCCGTCAACGATGATGTTTCCTTCTACCACGCAAGAGGCTGTCATCAATCTGAGTCTCGATCCTTCTTTCGTCAGAGGATGATGACATGTCAACTCAAAAATCATAATACCACTGATATAGTCCTCTCAATCAACAGTAGTCGCTTCGGAAGCATGCAGTTTGGCTTCCAATAAAAACGTCCCGTTAATGACTGAAATTTCTTGAGGCAGGTAGTGGGTTGCCAAAGGCGCCTAGACCTTTCTCCCCCTCTCCTCAGGGGACAGGGGCTATTGTCCGGTTGTGAATTTGGCTACGATCGAAGACAGATGGTTTGCCATTCAGGCCGAAAGGATCTAAAACAGTTGTTGTGCTTCAAGCACGCAGGCAAAAGCTGCACCTTTGAACAGGTCTTCTTGCCTCATCCATGGTATGTATGACGCATTTGAAGCTATGGATGAAGGAGCAAAGACCACACTATATTGATTGCAGGCCCTTGCATACATATGCAGCACCAAATCGCGCCAGATTATGAAGCTGTTTAAAAACCATGCAAAATTCTTAGAGTGCACTAAAATAGTTTAACATACAGATTCTATACTCGCTCGTTTAGTCAGAATAACCTCGTCCACCCGTTTTCCATTATGTTGCATTTTTATAATCACCTAACGTGTTGTTTTCCAGTTTACTTCCGCTGCCCCATTACTCATTTTCCTCATCACTGCATCGAAACGGCTTTCTCCTCATTCCACTGCCTAATGATTAGTGATAGCTATCCTATATCCTATGATTTACCTGATCGGATGCTTCAGCAACTTATGTATTACATCCCAGCTTAGATGATTATTAACGCGCGATATTTGTGTTCGTAAATATGTAGTTCTTCAATGTGGAATGTGCTAATGCTTATGAAAAAAGAGCAGATTCAAAAGACGAAGTAAGCAAAAAAAAAAAAAAGCTAAAGGTCAAAGAACATTCGTCACACATTCGTCAGCATAACCGGTCAAAGAGATCTTTAAATTCCTCTTTTGATAACTGTTCTTTTAGTGGAATTTTTTATTTTTTATTTTTTACCTAATTGATCTATGATATTTGAACTGTGTTCATAATTACTTCAAGAGAGAATTTTTCATTTTGATAAGTAACCAATTCAACAATCTAATAAATTTCTCTTGCGAAAAATTTGTGGCCTTCGAATCGAGTGTCTTCATATTGGACACTGACAGCTAGTTTTCCAACGATAGTTTTTGATCTCCTCTTCCATATTTCTGCCTATTTCCTGAGAAAATTTTAAATTTTTAACGCGAATTGAGGTAAATTTTATCTGTGACGGCTGAGTGAAATTATTGTTACATATTCTAGAAGATGCAACTAAGAAATATTTTAGTGTACCTTCGAACGAGAAAGGACTGTTTTTTCATGAAGATTGAGATAATGTAAAACGTTAGGATGTTGTAGTAAAGATGAGATGGCCAGTTTTATTCAATAAAGAATGCCCTGTGGTATTTCTTTTGTTATTGGTCCAGGCAATAACATCTAAGGCAGCTATCGGGGAGAAATCGCGAAGCTCCTTTAAAATCGACAACAGAGTTAACTGTGGGGTTAGTGTTCTTACCTCAGGAGGAGTCCAAATCTAAGTTTAACTCATCAATTTTTTTGCACTAATGCAATCCAAGTTACCCGTGCTCAAGGATGAGCGGAGGTCGTGAAGTTCAGTCTCTTTTTTTCATCAACTCGGGTCTCCGTTGATTGCAATCGTATGAACGCTCATTCGCCTCAAGCAAACATTTTAAACTTAATATAAAAAAATTCGATTGTAAATTGCAAACAAAAAATTTTTTCGCTGCAAAAAAAAACAAATGATTCATAAAATTTAACAACGCATTTCTTTTCGCAATTTTCTTTGCAATAGCGCAATGAGAGTGTTTTTTGCAATTTTTTTGCAATTTTTGCAGTTTTTGCAATTTTTTGCAACTTTCAATTTTGTAATTCAACAATTTTTTTTTCTTTGCGATAGTGCAGTTTTCTTTTTGCAATTCTTTGCAACACAATTTTCTTCGATGAGTGAACATTCGGCGAATAACGAACAAAATATTCGTTGACGTAATAATTGAGACGTTCAAATCTTTTACTTTCCTATTCGAATTTACAATTTATGTACTTCAAGCTGACGCAATCTTTCAGTAAGCAATTCGGTATCGGTAGTGTCAATGGGCTGTACTCTTTCAATGCAAAGAAAAATTTCTGTGCAGAATAAAATTGCATCTTGAAATTGCATAAAATTGTACCATTGTTGCAATATAAAAAATTCATACGCAAATTCAAGAAAACAAGAACAAAATGCCATTTGTAAAGCGAAACATATAACCAAGCAAAGAGCAGTGTGAATTTTAATGAAGAAAAGGTAAATACGAAATGAAAATGCGAGAAGCATTGAATGATATGGGGCTTGTAAATTCCATTCAATTTTTAAAGATTTTTGCTTCATTTATCTCCATGCAAGGATTATAACTCGTTTCGATATTTACAAAGATTGCATTTTGCGTTTTACGTCCTAGAGGTTACACACCTTTGCACACCTATATACTTCTTCGTACCGTCGATTGTGCATATCTACATCCGCTACAAGAAAATATGAGCACCGTTTTAGGCTTTTCCATTTGCTAATTATGTATAATAGCCTAAATGGTGTCGTATTTTGTGCTGTTCAAATATTTATGTGATAGTTTATCCGACGTGTTGGAATGATGAAAGCGCATATTATATGCAAATTTTCTCCCAAACATATATGCAAATTTCCTTTCAAACATTCTTTCAAAGTTTAAGCATTCGTCTCCTCATTCCTTCTAAAGCTTCATCTAAACGATGAGCCAAGGTAGGCTCGGAAGCAGGTGTCAGAGGTTTGCTTTTCAAATGTTAGTACATCTTCTCATACAGATGTTTTTATGACTGCATAATTAAATACAACCAATAACTTCTGTAATCGCTTATTTCAGAATGATATAATCGATTGGTCAAGAGATCATAGATGTCACCATAAATGGAATGATTCTGATGCCGATCCGTATAATTCGCAAAGGTAAGCATTTCGTCTTTTGGTTATAAATTTCGCATTGCAATTATTCGTTAATTAGGAAGAAAGGAAAAATACCTTACTAAGGGAGACATTGGACGCGCATTTACAATTCCTTCCCCATCAACGAAACTTGCCAATTAGGCGGCAACAACTAATTAAACATATAGAAGAGTACATACATATTAAAATTTTTAGAAATAATTCGTTGTTTCGGGAACTTTTCTATCCGATGGGATGGAAAACGTCTGTTTTTCTTTTTCTTTCTCCCCAACCAGTACTTCGATATACCACATCTTTCGATTCTAAACGACTCGAAATTTCAACATGTGGTGAAAAATCTGTGCAATGCATTAGTAATACAATTTCAAAAAGCGCGACTTTTGCAAATTAAAAAATGCAGTAAGGATGAAAGAAATAGATATAGTTGTTGGTGTTTTGTTATGCGTAATGAAAAGATCATTTTCGTTTAATGTTGCAAATCAAAGAACGCTGAGTGCAACTTTAATTGGGCGAGAATTTTCAACATTAATGCAATCATTAATCAACAGTTCAATAATAATTCATAAGTACGATGGAGAAATATTCAATTTATATGAATAAATGAAAACGATTAAATGAAAATAAAGCAGTGGGAAAAATGCTTCAAAAAGTTTATCGCCGTTTAAAAAAATTGTTGTGATTTATTTGAATATAAACATCACAGAGAAACCAGTTCAATGGGGAAGTTAGCTATAATATGGTGAAAAAAATTCACGTTTCAAGGAATATGTTGTGTTGGACAAAATTAATATTGCTTTACAGATTCATTTTAAGTTAGGCATTTTGGCAGTGAAGAGGTCATTGTTATGGACGTTGGTCATTTTCGAATGAAAGTTTTGAAAGATTGCTATTTTGAGTTTCATATATGATATGGATAGAAGTGACCATATTAAGAGTGGGAAAAGAGGACATATTTTGTGGTAAAGGAGCTTTCTGAGTTTGCAGCAGTGGACTTTGTTATGCATTTCTGAATATCTTTCATAAATTTCCCATGCCAAGCAATTTCTACCAATCAGATTGACAGCATTTCACTCGATTTTCAATGCTTACTATGATCTCGAAAGCTGGCAACAAGTTACCGTAACTAATTTTTATAACCAACGAAGTACCGATGGGTTGTCAATAACATAGAAGCAAAAATCTGGTTCCGTTTTGCATTCTCATAGCTTTCTCTGAGTGCCTATACCAAGTCAGATTTTCATTAATTGTGCTATTGAAAGTATCGCTACAGAGGCTTCTTCTTCTCGCATATGGGGTGGCTACTCGTGAGGAAACATCCAGACCTGAAGAGGAAAGGCGCCAGCATCGATATGAGCGACCTCTTGAACGATAAAGTGCTGATGTTCCAACGCAGGTTCCCTTTAAAAAAAAACCTTTAATAACCTCACTGACGAAGGTTTTTTTTTTTCATTTTTAGTCCCCACTTAAATCAAATCTTATGTAAGAATGTCAGATCGAACAAAAGTAAAGCATTGTGAAGAGCAAGCTGGAATTATACGGTGAATGTCGCTATTGTAGTACCCAATGAAGAAGACAAGGCATAAACGTTGCCGCATGCAGGAAGAAGAGTAGGGACCGGATTAGATTAAAGAGTGGCCAAGAGGGGGGAGGGGTGAGAAGGGATGAAACAACCGTAGATGCGATGAATATAGGCTACATACATTGGATGCAGGATATCAAATGACTGGTCAAAATTTTCACAGTTTTCAATGAATGCTTCTCGTTAAAAACGGGTTTAGCCTCATTTCTATAATGAACTAAATGATGTTACGCATTGAGACCTAGATCATTTGCATATTATGAGGTGAAAATATATGTTAATGAATTTGGTGTGATTTAATAGTTGATTTGAAACAACAATAGCAATAGTTATTAAATACTTTTCTTCAGGTATTATATATTGCTGGTACCGATATTCTGTTTTCTTGTTCCGGCAGTAATACCTGTCCTTCTCTGGAAGGAGACACCGTTTATCGCATTTGTGACGTGTTCAATGTTTAGGTGAGAGAAAGCCTTCAATGTTTTCGTTTATGCATAATAGACCCCCAGCAGCAATTATTGACTTCAATGCTATATTGTTACTATAAAACCATCTTTCAAAATGAGCTGGATATATCTCAAAGTTAAACTATCGATAAAGTAATATAGGCAATTATGTTAGAGTAGGTGCGAATTAGCGACATTCTGCGATGAAGGCTGCCCAGAGTATCGAGAGGATGCAAATTCTAACCGATCAAGGACACCATCCATCTGAAACCATTTTTAGGTTTCATTGCAGTGATCGTAGAAAAAGGTAGCTTGTCAAATTATATCGCACTTCGATGTCCAGCGAATCCCATTGTTTTGGCTTGTAACGACGAGTTTAGACCCCGATCCAACGAATACAAACAAACCGATGCGTAAACGCAAACACACAGACAGACACATGGATACACGGATAGACATGCATACATACGCAGAAATACATACGCAAACGCTACCACATATACAGATATTCAAGCACAACTTAAAAAACTCGAGTGCACTTTCGTAAAAATCAGCGAATAAAAATATAAAATAATAAGGAGGTAGGAAGATTTGAGGTGATTTGATATGGAATAATTTTTTTTTTTTTTTTTTTTTTTTTGCAGTTTAGCGCATTCAGCTCAGTGAAAAATTTATGAAGTGCACTGAGACGACGTTAACGAGACCCATAGAAATCACTGTGACTAAATTTAGTGAAAATATCAACAATAACGCTATCAGTTAATATAATCTTGAATGTTGCCTTTTTTTTTACCAGGTTTTAAATTGAAATACAAACTTTGAGAGTGATCTAGACATTTAAAGTACCCAACAACAAGAATTTCTTCCTATCCGATTCGACAAACTTCCATAAAAGATTTTTTTTTTTTTTGGAATCATCGAAGAGTTAAAAATACCAATGCATTTTTTGCGCGAACTTTTATGACTTTATTAATGGATAAATTATGCAAGTAGCTGGTTTGTGAACGAAATTTTCATGATACCTTTAGATCAAGCCAGTCTTGTATATTTGTTTAGTCGTTGACCGATTCGACGATTTGCAGAGATGATCAACGGGCGATGCCTTTTGCTTTTGATCAAAGCAATGTAAAAAATAGGCAGTTTTTGAAGAGATTTAAATATGTACAAATCTTTTCCGCATTTAATAGATCTCACTAGAAACTTGCATTTGATTTAGGCAGAGTAGTAATGATTGAACCTTGCACTGAATTTGAATGAATTTTTAGGGATGTGAATGATTTTTTAGAAATTTCAGTGAATTTTTAGAATGAATTTGAGCGTTTAACGGCGATATGATGAAGGATAAGAAAAAAGCCCTTACTGCAAGTATCTAGATTCATATGTTTGATTTTATCAGTAGTGATCTTTGCTTTTCGTTTTTTGAGTGTTTGATTTTTTGTGATCATTTAAAAAATATCTGTGAATTGTCTGATTGCACCATCATCACTTTTGGGAACTGACGCCGTTAGGTACAAATCAAGAAAAAAAAACAGGAAAAAACAAGAGTAGTTCTTTGAGGAATTTCTCAACAAAAATTTATTTCTATGAACGTATTACTAACAAAAAAAAAAAAAAAAAAAATGCTGAAGTGTTTTACGCTTTCCAAATATTACTGATTTAATTGAACATTTTCATATTGATATTATTATATATGAATTTACAATACTCTAAATCTTAATGAATTTTATTCTCATATTGGATTTTGCAATATTTCGACACAAAAAAGTGATTTAATCGATTCGAATTTCCTATCTGATCAACAATCAACAAAGATACCTAAATTTTTTGCATTTTGCACTTTCCTTAATCAATGAATTCCTTTTTTGCACTTTTGCAGATATTGCTTCACTCTACACGATACATGGCTAATTAATTCAGCAGCACATAAATGGGGCTTCAAACCATACGATGAGGAGATCTCTGCAGTTGACTCCTATGTGGTATAGTCATATTTACACTGCTAAATAATTTGTTGGATTAGAAAAAAACTTAAACAAAGAGTCNGGCTGCAATAACAATGGGAGAAGGTGGACATAATTTCCATCATGTATTTCCACAAGATTATCGTACATCTGAATACGTGAATGAGTACAATATATCAAAGGTGGTTATCGACGCGTTAGCATCTTTCGGATGGGTCTACGATCGTAAAGTCGTTTCAGCTGAGGTGAGTGTATAGTTTCCACGCATAATTTTTCACTCTGTTCTTTCCAGTAGTGTATGTGTTAGAAAGGTCAAAAATTATTACTTCAGTGGTTACATGCGCAAATATGGAGTAATCTGAAAAGAAAGCAATTAGATATTGAGTGAAATAATGAGTACTGGAAAGGAAAATAGAATTCCGAAAATGCCGTCGTCTTATTATCGATTATTGGTTTCCGTTTGTTCATCCGTTCTGAAATTAGTAAAAAGCTTCTTTCGAGAGTAAGTTATACTCCTGAGGATTTTCTTCTGAATGGACTAATAGGTTTCAATTTTATTTCCATCATTCACCTGAGGGTTAGTTGGTTTTAACCGAATCTCTATCGTTCATCTCAAGGTTAGCAGGTTTCAATTCTACCTGCAACCATATGTGCTTAAGCGCAATGCATCTGGGAATCTGGTTATCATGCAATACTCCTCGCATCAACGAATAGCAGTCACCTTCGGAGGTTACAAGCAGCAAACAAATTTTCACTTGCTTTAAGCAACCTTACAGGTTTGCATTTGCAAACCCGATTTTAGCGTGCACGTGCCTGTCTGTACGTGTACCTGCGTATATGCACCAGTCTGAATCTGCGTATAGATGTATATATGTGCTTGTGTGGATATGCGTATGTGTTTCACTAGATACGTGCACAAATTTGCATATGCGCGCTCGTGTTTTTGTCTCATTCGTTCATTATTTCTCGGGAACAGCAATTTGCATGTATTACTTACCCGACCGGTTAATATTTCACGATGTTCGGGTACTAATCTTACAGTTGGTGAAAGCACAACAACGAAGCGTTTCCCGACGATTTATGACAGC
>JAAVTS010000101.1:88370-104215 GCA_022845575.1 Baylisascaris ailuri
TATATATATATATGTACAGAACTAACAGTTTCAACTCCTACTTTCTTCAGCAACTTTCAACTTGATCAATGAAGCATTGAATGTGCTATAACTAATTAACTATGCACACATTTAATCTCATATTTGTTGATATGCGACATCCACCGGGAATAAAACAAGCGGAATCTCACGCTAGAGGTGCTGATGTAATGTGCGCTTATCTATTGACTAACGGCCATAAACCGTTGTTGAACATTAAAGTATGTACAATAATATGTCGGCGTTTTATTCGATCCGACCGCCTGTATGAATGCTGTTAGGCAACGTTCCTTCTTTCAATCCAGCCGGTTGTCGAAATTGAATTTGGTATGTATAGAATACCAAACGATCTCCTAGGCAACTGATCCATCAGAACTTGCAAGCATAAATATTTATGGACGCGACAGATGCTTGAAAAATGGTGTTTTTCAAAGAGCATAAACGCCAATCTGCTGAAAGGGATTTTTTTTTTCGAGCGATTTAGCCACTCCCTTACATGCCCTTATACTATCAAAAGTGGAATATGTGGCATTATGCTTATCAGTTCTTCATAATGAATTCCTCTCGTCGATTCGTATTTGAAATTTTATTTCTTTATTTCGATGCAAAAAATGTGTTTTCATAGGCGATCGTATTAAAAATATTAATAGACTTTTATTAAAATTTCTTCACATGAAAAATTGAAAAAATTGAACAAAAAAGAACATCAGTAATTAAAGCATAGAAAAACAATGAAAAATAATATGGCTCTAGATGAAATTCAAATAGCACCACAAAAAATATTTGGCGATGAGATCACTCGTGAAAACAAAACAATTATACCAGTTTAATAACGATATGATTCAAATGCGACCGCTATATTTATGCAAAAATCATGAAAAATCTCGCTGCAATTAATTATTAGAATATTAAAATTTTTATGCAAAAAAGCAATATCCAAGTAAAAAAAGAAATTATTGCATTTTTTTTCTGGAATATTGCTGCTGCCGATTTATATGATCATATTTGACTGCATAAAGTTGGATGAAGTTGCAAAAAAGAAGTTGCACAGTTGCAAAAAACGCTCATTATCTTTGCCTTATTGGCAAATTTCTTTACCTTCTTCATGAAATATCAAAGGAAGGAGAGAACTAAGTGCCGAAATGCCAAGAATCAGTGAACTAATGACCAAAAGGTGATAGGATTTGTCCATTTCTGTGTCATCGATGGGGGAGGAGAGAGAAGTAAAGGAGGAGAATATCTTACATTGATTCTTTAGATTTTTCTAAGAGTACATCCATAACTTACTAGATAACTGCCTTAAGCTGTTTGCAAGTTTTCTCAAACTGATCTATATGCTAATTTTTGCGGTTCGCTCATGTTAGTGTCTATTCGTTTTTACATGCACAAATAACTTGCGATGGTGCGCTCTCAAATAGCCAATTTTGCATATTTAATAAACCTCGACATAACGATTACTGGTGTTATTCAGCTGCAATTCGGCAAATTTTGCAATATTATATAAGAGGCATATCGAATGGCTCATCAACTCAGCTGCTTATTATTTTCGGACGATTTCCACCTTGTTGCGGGAGGGGGGAGGGGGAGATGGGGACGAAACGTGCATCTCCGTATTTGTTTACCATAAAAAATAATAAAAAATAATCGGGTGTTTTTGATGTCTCACATATAAGTAGCTATTTAAATTGCTAACTACCATTTTACTTGAAACTAGCTCAAAAAATATGTGTTAATATAGCGTCAAGGCCTCTCTTTTAAATATTAGCTAATACATGAGCTCATATTGGGAAAATTGAAACATATGCAAGCCAATATGCAGTTAAACATGTCAGCGGGAATATTCGTTTTGATGTAGCACATATATTTGAGCATTACACAACTGGTTACCTGAGAAAAAGTAGTGACAACTGCTATTCAGTGCCATAAAGATTTGATTTTATTCCACTGCGGATTTTGTGCCTTTTGGACTATTTTGTATGCTCGAGTGATTTTTAATATAGCGAAATATCATTAACCTCGTCAATCCTTCAATGAAAATTATAAAAATGTTTCCTGTTTCTTACTTACGAAAACGCTTTAGTGCTTCATCGTCGATGGAAATCATGCAGCGTTTGAAGTACTAGCCCAAATTCTACGACGGTTGCAACCCATGGGAGAAAGAATGAGAGGATGTGACCGATATTTGCTCCCAGTAGCAACAGATAAACTGTCGAATTTCAGGACTAACTCCTGTTATGTAACCACAAGTGCTTGAGGATACTCCTCATGTTTTACCAGGTGTCTGAATTGCTTTTTCCAGTTTGCTCCCTCTACCTTTTTAGCGAGAGTCATTTGATTAGGTTTGATTAGGTTTTCTTCCACAATCAAAAAGCAGAAGTAAACAATTATAGCGCCATATGATTTTCCCCGCAGCGCAATAAGGCACTCGTTGAAATAATGAAATGAGCATAAAAATATTTGAAGCCGACGGATAGCATTAGTAGCAGTTGTGAAGAGTGGGAAAAAAAGGCACAATTCGAATAGTTTAAGCACTAAATCGGATTTCATAGCAATTACAAAAATCAGCGGAATACGATTATGGCGCCCAAAGAACGTGTGTCCATTGAGTATCTTTCCAGGCCTCACTTCAGATATCCTCTGATTCATACCTGAGGCCGCTGATAATCGCTTCACCTTGATTGGTGTTCACATTCGATGAGTTTAGTGAAGAGGTCAAGTCGTGAGATCTTCTTTTCGCTATAACTTGAGCTGCGTTTCTGAGACGGTATATTGCTGCGCAATGTGCTTCCATCAAAACTAGCATGTGGCTTTAATGCAGCTTGATCTTGATAGTTCGTATTGTAGGACCATGAAAGACGTGAGGCGCAAAATCGAATACAACAGACGTTCCTTAGTTGAGCACGAAATCTGATATATGTAAATTTAGAGTTTCTCTCACGTAACAAGTGTCAAACCAATGTTCGCTTAGGTATGCTAAGCAAAGGATCAAATCTCCTTTCAGGATCAGTTTTATCTGTTAGCCTCATCAATATTGAGCACTCAGATGAGTTTACCTCTATTGGAAAATTGCAGTGCTATATGCTTATGACAAAAAGTGAAAACCAACCTGATTTCGAATGCTGGTTAGACATGAAATGTTAATATTACAGCAAAGGGAAATGGCCGCCCGCTGTTGCACCCTTGCCAATCGAAAAACAATCTACGGTAATTCAATGAATAAATCATACTCAAAAAAGGCTAAATAAATGCTAGGCGGCATATTTCAAGAACTTTTTTCTTCTGCACTAATCACCAAATTCAGTTCATAACTTTTAAGACCACCAAAATGATGTATAATTTGAGCTATATTCCTATATAACGCCAAGTAGAAAACACTCATTGCCCTTATTCCATTAGAAATGATATCTAGCAATTCTATTAGAATAGATAGATTTCGTCCCTAAAGGAAGTTCATTGATAATTCATCTATCATATATTCAATAGTGAGCACTGAAGACACTGGAAAACAGTATCTTATATTCGCCGATTTATTTCAGATAAGACTATACTTTCTGCAATTAAATTATAAACGTAGCAACAGCGTTAGCAATAATAAGGTGATATAGTAACGATATAATATAGTAATTAATATAGGTAATACTTACCGTGTTGAATATTTTGTGTAAAAAATGAACGACGATGAAGAATTAATAACGACAAGAATATTATTGACATCGTTGAGAAGATAACCAATTGGTTGCCGAAATAAATCTTCATCCAAAATTTCGGCAAGATTAAGAATCATACTGAGAGCATAGCAGAATATAAATACTGAAATTGAAAATTATTTAAAAAAAAACTATCCGTATCAAATTGTATATAAACGATAATGTGGCAAGAAGAAAAGATGCATTTGACTATGAGATGGTTGATGGCATTTCAACAAAAACTTTTCATTCGGTTTTCGATTCGAATTGATTGAAACACTAGAATTCATTCATCCTTACGCGTTTTTTTTTTTAAGAAATAATTGAAGTTGTATTATTTTCATTGTTTCTCAGAAAAGTTCGATATGATTAGCGAAAGGTGGTTTATCTAAGAATATGAATTATTAGCGTTGTGCAGATAAATTCATCTAAAATTAACAATAGAAGTTTCAAAACAATATTTGATAATTTATAAGTTAGGTAGAAGAAATAAATAAATAAATAAATAAATAAATGTGCCTTTATTTATCTCATATTTATGAGATAAATAAAGGCACATTTTTTCAGTGGATCAAAGTGATCGCAATTTTAAATTCAACAAAAATATTCATTCTTACCAATAACAACATAAAGCATCATTTTTGCAGTACTATATTCTCGCCTTTCTGATGCTACTAGTTCACGACGTTGTACACCAGCCTCTAGAATTGTCCTTGCAACCTGAAAGGAATTTAGACGGATTTGAAATGATTTAGAAGTTGGCAGTATTATGCTCGAAATTTCTTGTAAAATTAAGTTTCATTTATTATTCGCATCAACTGATACCAATATGCTAAGTGTTCTTATCAGCTGATAAAAATTTACTGAACAGACTTATCAGTCGATATCAATAATTCTAAACACTTGTCCGATGTTATGCGTCACGTAAACTGCCCTTGAAGAGTTCAACATCAAGGTTGAAATGCGATTGCAAAATGCCTATATCCTTGTAGAAAAGGAGGAGTCAGCCAAGGAAAACACTTGATGACTTCTTTTCATGGCTCATACTCGAATTCACTATGTTTTCATAACAAATGAAATCCGTAGCATGGTTCGAAATGGAGGAACTATAGTCGCTGGAAGATAAAGCTTCCAACTCCATCAGTGGCTTGAACTTCAGGTCCCTCAAAAAGTGAGCAGTTTCACATCTAACTATCGGAGCAAAGCGGAAAAAAAAGGTTGCTCAAATTAGCTGACATAGGCACTTAGAATCTCTAATGTCTTAGTTCAATAGTTCAGTGCCAACTCTTCGAACGAATTTTCCACTAAGTGGCCGCATTCCTTATGAGATGAACTTCTACATATAGATATCTTATTGCAAGAATTTATGCGCCTACGCATAACTTGCGAATGAAAATTTGAAGATTTTATAGGTAAATTTGAGAAATAATGGATAAATTGAAGCTTAAAAACACTGGAAATTTGAATCGTTTGAAGCATACGAATTTGATTTTAAGCATTTCAAGAATAGCAACTACCATACGGCCATAGAAGGTGTGAACGGTGGTTTGCCTTACTTTTAAAATCGTACTGGGATCACAAAAAGGGGCGAAATGTCACCGGAAATCATGAAAGTGATCGTGATAAAATCATTGCCTCCTTTCCTCATCCCCGAAACTTACCATTGGTGAGAAATAATCGATTCATTGCATTCTATACTGGATTTAGAGCTGTAATATGGTATTGGTGCTTATGAAAGAATAAAACCGGGAGCAGTATATAATTACTATCTAAAATCTACAAGCATTTTTTATTTTTTATCTTTTTATTTTTTTGCAACTCATGCGTCAATAACATAAAGTGATTTTGCCGAAATTATTCGCGCTTCTTTGTGTGAACATTTGAGAATTTATTGAAGTAAGATCCCATAGAAATTAAAAGA
Source organism: Baylisascaris ailuri (assembly GCA_022845575.1). Classification (NCBI taxonomy): domain Eukaryota; kingdom Metazoa; phylum Nematoda; class Chromadorea; order Rhabditida; family Ascarididae; genus Baylisascaris; species Baylisascaris ailuri. The sequence continues at coordinate 93,996 of JAAVTS010000101.1, forward strand.
GATGACACATTAAATCACTTACTTGTAAATTTAAGAAGCATAGTACAATAAGAGGCAAAAAGAATTGTGTGATTAGAGTGGCGACATTTTGATAGAGAAGCATAAATAGGGGATCACCCCTTAATAATGGTACGATTGATTCCTCAATTGATGATGTTCCACCCGAATCGTCTAAAGTAAACTCCCAAAAGCGTACAAAATTATAGACGATCGAAAAGAATACTATCAACATTATAGTTATCGTTGCTCGAGTTCTGCAATAACAGTTTACTTCAAAATTTGATCTGCATATAAAATTTTAGCAAATATAATAATTAATTTATGAAATTTTAAGATGAGTGGAAATTCAATCGACGTTGATGACATTGAAGTTGACAAAAATTGCTATTATTTGGTCATCAGTTCCCTGCTTCACGGCATTTAGGTATTTAATGCAATCGTTCTTTTGATATTTCATGAAGAAGGTGAGCAAATTTGCCAATTAAAGACAATATGCATTTTTTGCAACTTTTTTGCAACTTTTTTGCAATTTTTTGCAGCCAAATATGATATCTTCATTCTTCAAGCAAAAAGTGATGCTTATTCTTATTAGCTCTTAAAATTTGCTCACTAAATGCTCATTTTAATTTTAAATTTTAATAGAGAAATTTGTTTCCATTTCATTGCATTTTTATAAAAGATTTCATCTGTAAAATTTGAACGAATATTAATTCAGAGGTGCATCAGTATGGCTCGGGTGCATTTCACAGCTCGCTCATGATCCGCGAAAAATTATTGGATTTCCGATTGGTTCCAGAAAAAAGCATTAAACTTTCATGAATTTTTTTTTTTCAAGTTTGCTTTTTAATTTCTTCAAAACATTAATGATTAATCGTCTTTTTCCTTTCATCTCGAACTTCTCAACTGTTTAGTTGAAAAGACCGAGGTAACTATAAGGAGGTGAAAAATATATACTCGAAATAAAATTGAAAATTTTGCAATAAGTGAAAAAAATTAGAAAAAAAAAACAAATTTTGTGCAAATTTCGGAAAGTAAGAAGAGCATTGTATACAAAAAAACTCTACAAAGATAACGAACTTATGGCTATATCTTACCAACTTCATGAATGAATTTTGCGATGATTTTTCGGCATTAAAAATGGCCATCGAGGTCGTATGCTCAATTTTTGATAGAAACTTGTAACAGATAGTTATTATTGAAAGATGTGACAAATGAGCGATAAAATTTAGCAATCAATAAGTCTTGAAGAAAAACATAAATGAAAGAAAACTTGAGGGAAAGAAGAGAAGAATAACCGTGATTGATGTCTTCTAATCTTCTACAGTTTATTAGAATGTACTAAATGTTTTTTCCTCGAGGTAATTGGATGAATAATAATGGAATTTTATATTGAATCATTCAATGATACTTGAAAATAAAATTTTTTCAGAGAATAGATTTAGCATTAAGTATAACATAAGATTGTGATTATGAATAGAACAGAATAAAGAACAAAAAAAATTCCATACCTTGTACAATAGGCGCGTACTTTGAAAGGATAACATACTGCCAAATAGCGATCAATTGTTATACTTACTAATAACCATACTGAGATACTTTGTAGCATTAATGTTACAGGATAAGCAAAAAGAAGAATATGACCGGTTAAATGCTTTGATAGACCTGCAATTTATTGATTGCAGATGACGAATGTTCCTTCGCTTATTTTTGCTGTTTTCTTGGCCTCTTGGACTTATTTGAACCATATGATGGAAAACCTCTCAAACCTCTCCTTAGCTAATAGTAAGTTAACCGCCTAAACGTTCGAATAGAAGTTTATATTGTTTGCTGTAAATGTGTACGAATCTACATTGAAGCCATAACCTCCCCTTCGTTTTTACAACCATGCATGCATGTAAATCTGCATTTACGAGCTCATTTCGGCAGTATACCTGTGCGCACGTAATGCGCCTTTAGTTTGTCAGGTGCTTTTAACTTGCCATTAATAAAACCATTTGTCAGGCACTGTCTACACAGCTGGATGTCCCTTACAACAATTTCCGAGATAATCCAGAAAAAAAAATTTCAACAGAATTTATTGGTGGCATTGCAATGATCCGAAACGAATAAATCTGCCACAAGCGATTTATGAGTGCAGTTGGCTCGATTAAAACGTTAATTTACTATTCCGATCTTTTAGGGCCTATTGAAAATGTGTGAAACCAATTGTCCCAATGAGTAAGGTTTCAAAAAATACATAACCTATCAACTCTACAGATATCACTACTTATTTTCCATAACGAACTAAGTTTGTTTTATTTCAGATGAAATTTGCGTATTACGATCAAATTTACATATATTATAGTCACATCTGAAGAAATTTTTTTAAAAAATTCACCCTGTTTATCGGTTGCTTAATAGTTTAACAAGATTCACTCAATACTAATCCTATTTCTGCAAGGATTTAAAAGCATCAATTCCGCATATTTCATCTCTATTCACCTACGCAGCAAATGCCGATCACTTCCACTATTTGGTTTGATCTTTGATGCAATTTTCAGCACGCTTTTCCTTGCTTCCGAGGCAACAATCGATCTATCATCTTTAAATATAAAGAAGCTAAACTGTGGTTATATCAGATATGAAGCAAATATTTTCACATATTTATGAAGCGTTGCGAGTGTTGAGACGTTACAACATGAAAAGTTGAAAGAAAATGCGCTGAATATCGATTTCTATGTAGCTAATTTATTATGATACTTCATATTCATTTGTACTAATGCTACGATGAAATGAACTTTAGAGAATATAGGAGAGCAAAATTTCTATACAATAGTGATAATATTTTATGATGTTTACTTAAACTTTCAAAAATTTCACCTGTTGAATTTGACGAAAGGTAAAAGATCTTTTAATTAAAATAGAAATGTGCCTTACAAATATGTTCTCGAGCTTTTATTAAGTTGTTATCTAAGAGGAAAATAATAAATTTTTTTTTTTTTTTTTTTTTAATAGCAAACTCATAGGTTCGACTCAAATTTGCTTCGAACTGTACTGTTAAAAATAAACAGTCGAATAGCATGATAGAGATTATAACGTGTTCGATATCAACGAATCAAGCCTATCGATAAAAGTGCGAAAATATTTACCTGGTAAAAAACTTTGAATTTGTGTGATTGAGAAAACTGGCATCGCTAAAAGGCATAAGAATAAATCCGAGGCACTCAATGCAGCCAATAGGAGGTTTATTGAACGTTTACGAAATGTTGGTGTCCAATAGACGTATAATGAGAGTGAATTACCAACTACACCACACATACACATGACAATCATCACAAAAACGCATATTGTTGATGCATTCTCAATGAGTTCACTATCTGAAATATTGAGCAATTATATATGAGTCGAAAATTTTTCTATAGTCTTTAATTTTACAAATTCCCTAAAAAATTTCTTGAGCAATTTCCCTATTATTGCTTCAGTTACGATAGCAGCCGTAATTTCTCAAGTTGCTTGTTTTATATATGTGTATATTCATTCGCTGCTTATATAATTACGATGTATAAATGTCTCCTCATACTCTCAGATCGTCAGATAAAGAAATGGCGCATATTTATGAATCCATGATATAATTCAACATTACTAAAGATAAACGCTTCCATTATTTCCAGAGGTTACGATAATGCAGAAGAAAGCGGCCATAGCGCTAAATACAATGGCTAAAAGATTAGATATGTGGCAAGAATATTCCAATATTTTTATGCATTGTTCGATAGGAGTACTACTAATGCAAATCTGATATTATTACTAGGTAAATGAATGAAATAAATTTCTCTTAATGTCTTTAAAATGTTTAAAAAAATTAAGCTTAAACTATAATTTTTAATTTTAAGCGGAGGAAATGTTTTAAATAACATCGAAATATTCGGATACGTAAAGCAAATGTGAAACGATATCGTTCAAAATGAATAAAAATGAAAAAAAAAAAAAAACTGACTTTCTTCTTCGGTGTCTTTAAATGAGGAAGCCGAGTGAAAGGAAAAATTATTTGCCAAGGATACATCGTCCACTTCCATTCCTAAACGCATTGAATTGTAGTGCAATTTGTTAATAAGATATTTGCTATACGCATACATCAAAATCGCCACATAAAGAAATAACTGATCAAATATATTACAAATTAGTATGTGAGTTGGAATTTGAAAAATAAAATTGCAAATTAAATTAATAAAAAGTTTGCTAAGAAATTTTGCTTATATTGCAGCGTAAGCATTGATCGACGCTATTATCATTGCAAAGCAAGAAGCAATTTATTAGAGCGGTGAGGATGCGAGGATATATTAAGAAAATTAGTGTATAAAATTTAAGACATACTGAAAATACAATGATGCAGTTAAATAATTTGAGTTGTGATAGAAGTCGATGTAAAGTAGCCTATCCACATTTTCCGGAAACGAAAACGATTCCGGAATGAAAATCTCCGGGAAAAAATGACAACTCCTTTGAAGTTCGTAATGGAAGGCGGTGGTCCATTCGTGCAAGATCACTCTCTAGTTGAAGAACTCTTCTGGAAGTTTAAAGCAAATAGGATGCTGCCATTTTTGCATAAAAGTTCATTGCTATCATTGAGATGTGACTCCATTTTGAATCAAAGACCATTCTGCACAGACGTAAAAAACACAAAAAAAAAAACTCTTTTCAACAGAAGATCCCTTCGAAAGACGAAAATGCAACAAAATATGGTATTACATTAAGGAAGGAAGATACGGCACATTCCGTGAAATAGTATTACATCATTCACACAAAATACATAGAAAATATGAATAACATAATATTACCTTTTTAATTATAATCGGCATTTCATTCATGAAATTGGGTATTAATAATTCAGAAGTAACACGCAAAAATATACCAAAAATAGCATAAAGGGATAGAACAATAATAAATTTATGCAAAAATCTCGTACATCGTTTGCTGCGAAAAAGTTTTCTTCGCTTGCACATATTATGATCGGAATTAAGCTTAACCACTGTTGAGCTTACTCTTCTGTTGTTATTGCTAATAGAGATTATCGTATTTCAAAAACCGATTGAACCAATTGGCGTCACTGGAATATGATGGGAGATTTTTAGTTGCGACTGAGATTGTTGTGAAGGTGGAATACACGTAATCTTTGAAGTGATTCGTTAATTTTACATACTCCGAAACTAAATCTGTAATTGCTAATGCTTGAGAGATTGCTATAAAATTTTATAACGTTATGAACTTTGGACGTTGAAGTTTTGAAATTAATATGTTCTCAGCATTCAAATTACAGCTTAAGTTACTTTCGAGTTACAATTTAAATCGGTTAAAAAATTCTTACTTGGTGGGTCTGAAATTTTCTAATAATAAGAGTTTATAAAGCACTCACTAGTGGTCAATTTCACGTCACTGCTCAATGCAAAATGCTCGCATGTTGCTAGGCTCCAGTCTTCCCCTCTCGCTTATTTAACGGGTTCAGTGTCTTCTTCCCGAACCTTCGTTAAGCTTCAATTTTCTTTACTAAGCTTCAAGCTTCTTTAATGTGTCTTATTTAGTGCTCGTACTCAAGTAGCGCCACGTAAGCGGAGCCGTAAAGACACTATTAGGCAAATTCACCACTGAAATGCTGCAATCCGGGATGCCTTGGTAGTCGGAAAAATCCGGCGCTTGGGATGCCGGAAGAGTTTGAAAGTAGCCATGAACCTCGACCCGAGGGTTTTATATGGAGTCAGAGGTTTCATACAGGCTTCATGTTTCAACAGAAAGAAAATAAATAATAAAAGTATTCGCGAATAAGTATTCTTTTGAACGAAATAAAAGCATTTAAGATGAACAGCTGCACCTCAGCCGCTGAAAGTACCAAGAACGAGTCAGATTTCCTTGAGCGCGCAGGTTCTGTTTATTGACAGCTATCATGAATAAAACATAAAGCGAAGAAAATAGTTTTCGTTAGAGCTTACGACCTTACAACTATGATTTATGTCAATCACCTGAGGCTGGAACAAATATCAGTCCTTCGCGAAGCATTAGCGAAAAGTTCTAAGCAGTGGAGAGGTTTTGTAGGGGCTTTATTCGCCTTTAGATAGTAAGCATATCGAACAATGTGACCGACAAAATTACTGGCTAGATTCATAGCTGGGAAAATTTGCATAAACCAAACAATTTAGGTTACGCATATTTAGTGAAATTCCCCCAAAACAAGTGGAACAGCCTTTGAGCGAAGATCATCATTTGATTGATGATCGTTTTCAAAGGACAATAAGAAAAAAAAGTGCCAATAGAACCATTTCATATCTTGATTTTGAAATTAAATTATGATGAGTGCAAAATATCGACCTATTTCTACGAATTTTAAAAATATGCATAATTCCTCGTCCTTCCCTTTCCACATTTATAAAGTTGATCGATCATGACGAAATATTATTTAGAAATCATACATGTCAACTTTTTTACCTCCGATTTCACGACATTCAGCTTTGAAATTGTCAGACAAGCCAACAGACAAGCACATACATAAGCACAGGGAGCAGGTTGTAATAATAACATTTATGAAAGAAATTTACAACGGCGCATAGAAATTCTGACAACCGTTGCGAATCGCACATGTTGAGCTCACTTTGGCCAAATTTCTATCGACTGACTATGAAAGAATATTCTCTAGAATTGATGAAAGCCACCGTCCATAGAAAAATGCATTTATCCACTACTGTCCACTTGTGGTCATTTCTTGGGAGTTTTGTGAGTAGTAAAATTTTCTCAAACGTGCTTCGATCAATTCAGTTGAATTAATTCGGATTTCCTTAGAATCAACTGAGACGTTCGCTTAAGGAGCTTGCGCAAATTTTTCTCTTCCAATTGTAAAAAAAAAAAAAACTATTTCCTGCAATATGCAAATTCCAGCGTATTGCATGCTATAATCGAAAGAATTGCAATATTACGCAAATATGCGCATTGCCGTATACTATATGCATATGTAAGATTTGAGAAATTACGGTATTTATCGAAATACCTGCTTAAATAAGCTTTAAAACTTGAGGCACAGGAAATGCAATCCAAGGCGATGGATTGCCCAATGAATATCAGAAGGTTGTTAATGCGCGAACGAAAAACGAATCTTTCATAAGCACGCGATAATAATTCACAATTTTTGCTGCATGTAAAAATTATCACTTGAAAGCCTCCTCAACGAATGCACTAATATTTGCTGATAGAAATGTTTAGTGGGCGGAGAAAAAACGATTGAAAAATATTTCCCAAGTTTCACTTTTTCTGCTAGATAGATTGAAATATCTTGACATTAAGATGGAGAGGTTTAAAAATGCACGTGTGGGATGATGTTCTCTTTGAAAAAATTGATGCTTATTCACTGCCCTTATGACCCGTTGTTGATATTGCAACAGTTCTAGTTGCAGACTCACATGATGTGCTGCTATCAACACAAATTGTATCAACACTACAAATAATCCTTCTTAAAAGCTGGAAGTTTGCTGAATTTTTGATATGCAAAATTAGCTGCTAAACATTCGAAATCTGGCTGTCTACGGACCTTAGCGGTTCGCTGTTAGACCGCCAGGTGGCTCGGGTATGAGGAATGCAGGGTGCCCGTTGGTGCGGAGTTGGCAGTTTTGATGCCAAGGCTGCATCGGAGCGACAGCCCCATTCCCCCGTTCTTGTGGCGTCATGTTGTCCCCTCCGCCGTCACTATTGTTCATTTTTAAGGCTTCATAAAAACCTTAACCTCTTATCTTGTTGCCAGATTACATAGTATCTGGTCGATCCTTGAAATATAAGGGATTTGTGGACCCTAAAGGGGCAAATCAAGGGTGAAAGGACAACACAGGTACCCAACACCCCTGCAGCAGTTTACATGATATTTAAATTCACTTTCTTTGCAAATGCATAGGGAATGAAATTATTAAACGCTTTTGCAGCTTCTGAAAAATGATATGCGCATCGTTTAGCCAACAAATGGATTTGAATTTTAAGTAGTCTTTCGAAAAACTTTACAAACATTAATTAAAATACTCTTAATTGAGTGTGTGTGTGTTTTTTTTACTGCAATAGAATTAAAATTTGATAATCGATGAAAGCCAAAAAAAAAAAAAAATCAATGAGAACAGTAACGATTTGAATCAACGACAACAATCGTTGCAACTTAAATCGCTCTCAATCACATTTGAATGAATATCCCACTTTCTTTTTCTCGAAAATTCAAAAATTCATTTTTTTTCGGACGTTTGATTGAGAGACTATCAAAAAGTCGAAATTGATGAAAGTCGAAATTGGCAGGTAAAATAGCTCGAAACTCTTTTTTAAGTGAGCCGCAAATGATGAGCTTTTTTAGCCGAAAGCATTGTTAATTTCAGTCACCTCTGCCGACCCCATCATCCAATCAATGTTCAGTCCATAAGCATATCCGATCGGTGATAACTGGATGGAAGATAATAACAAAAGCTTTTGTTCACAAGAAATAACCTAGAAAAACACCACAAATGTTTAAAGAGCGACGGACGACCTATATGTCGAAAAACCAACGGTTGAAGATTACATGCGCCAAACGATAAGATATTAAGCTTATACGGAAGTAAAGAACAATAGTTACAAATAGAGTGGACGAACGATCCGAAACTACTGGATTCACCGGTCTTTATTTCCTTGCCTCGCACCTTCTAGGCCAATCGACGAATACTCCATCATTGCTCTCATTCCCTCCAAACTTAAAACTCTGCCATATTTTCTTAAGTTTTTTCAAAGTGTGCCTACGTTTCATTCCTCGCGATGGAATTACGTTCAATAAAGCGCAAGGAAATCACGGTACTTTATCATGGAAAAATTTTAGTCGTTGACAGGATGTAAAATGTGTTTTACAATGAAGAAGAATAAACATTAAGAAATGACATACTATAGTTTATCTCAGAAATTCGACGTTCGGATGAGAAACGTGACCAATTGAGGATTTTTAGTTTTGCTTTTCTTCTATAGCGAAAACAAGAGAAAATTTTCGTCGGAAATATTAACTTATGAATGCAATCATTGTGCCTAGTACAGACTTGGTGCGATCTGAGAGTATACATTAGAGCAGTGAAGGAAGTCAATGATTGAGCCATACAGAGGTGATTTTTTAAACATAGGTGGTGGAAAGTGGGAATGGAGAGGAGGAAGAAGATGATATGCATCGAAAATCTGATTTTATACTGCAAAATCTTTCCAATGGTGCCTTTTTGAAGATAGATGGCGCTCATATGTGACTAGTCTCATAGTAACCTTCTCCTTCATGCTTTATCCTTGAAAGGATTCGAAAAGGTATTAAGTGCCCTATTCAAGCATAACCTTCTGTTGATTTGAAGGGAATTTTGAAGCGACCTAGAAAACGGTTGAGAGAATATAATGAGGGTGGGGGATGGAGTGGAGAATCAGAATAACGACTCCTCGGAGCCGAAAATGTCCCTATCTGCGAAAAGCGATAGTTTCGTTATAGGCGAGGAGCTGAAATTATATCCATCAGGTCAATTTCACTATCAAAATTGGCTATTCGAACGATAATAGATGAGAATTAAATGGAAACTTATATTTAATGAACTATGAAATCATACTGCTGAATGAAATTAAATACGAAATGAATGGAATTTAAATAACTAATCAAAATTTTATTATTTAGTTGTTTGATGAGATTCGCAAACGATCTGAATGCATTATATATTGGATGTCACGCAATGATAGTAATTCTACTTATTGCTTAAAATTGTTGGTATTTTTCTCAAATAGTGCGCACTTCTATGAAAATTTTTGAGCAGTTGCAGAAATAAATCAAACATATTTTCAATGACACGAATATGCATCAATAATATCGTTTGTTGAATGCTTTATTGCAATGCATTCACAAATGTAAATATAGGAAGTTTTAAAAAAAGCTGTCTTGAAAATTCATTAAGACATTCAAATGTCCTATCGTAGAAGAATAAGAAGCAAAAGTTTTGGGGTCCAACCTTATCCAGTCAAGATTCAAGGTGGGAAAAAAAAGGAATAGGGCATGCATGAATGGGATGTAAAACGACCGTATGCACCATAAATACAGCCCCTTGGGTGATAAACAGACTGCCTAATGTAGCCTCTGCAAACGAAATTTAGCTGCTTCACGTCCACTCACTACGGTTATGGTAGTTACCATGTGGAAATCGCCACCAGATATGGGTGGAAGAGGGGGGGGGGGGGGGGGG